>VZRE01015033.1:25632-40140 GCA_013396775.1 Cephalopterus ornatus | reverse complement strand
CTCCTGCTGCTCCAGCCCCTTCCCAGCTCCCTTCCCTTCCCTGCCCACGCTCCAGCCCCTCCATGGCTCTGCTGTCTGAGGGCCCACAACTGCCCCCAGGACTGAGTGAGGCTTCAACCCACTGTGAGCGAGGAAGGTGTGGATAAAGGGAGGATTCATTTCCCATTGGCATCTGCTCCCACGGCCCATTCCTGCAGAATCCAGAGGGACAGGCACCCCCACGGACAGGGACAGCCCTCCAGTACAGGCTTGTCCACAGCTCTCCTACCAGCTCCCAACAGGAGCTGTTCCACTCCCTTCCCCTCCCTTCATCCCTCCACCGCTCCTTTACTCCTTATCCTTTCCATTTTCTGTGGAAGGTTTGCCTCAGGAACATAACAGCACGCTGAAATCTGAGCAAATGCAGCTCTAGGCAACCAAGCCTTGGAGAGGCTCAAGGTGAGATGAGCCCTCATCCCTGAGGGTGTTCAAAAAACATGTGGATGTGGCACTTGGGGACATGGGGCAGTGGAGACCGTGGTGGTGGCGCTGGACTTGATGATCTCAGAGGTCTTTTCCAACCTTAACGATTCCATGATTCTGAGAGAAAACAAGGGAGAAACGAGGAGGAATAATGACATTTAAGTCCTGCCCTGCACAGGCACCTCAGATTTGCTAATAAGAAGGGGATGTTTTGTCTGGAATCCCATCAGCAATCCCGAGGGAACGTGGGATCTCAGCAGAGCCAGGGGGTGGTGACCCAGCCAGACGAACGTGCAGTAAACACTTCGTATGGAGTGTGGCTGCCAACATATGTTCCCTGCGCTGTGAGCGATGCAAACTGAGGGAAAGCCTTCCAGGGGGAAGGAAAAGTGCTAATTAATGAAGCTGCCGAGAAAAGCAAGAGAATCCTGTCTGGAAAGAGAGAGGAAGAAGCGACAAATCCTTCGCAGTCGGGCTCCCAGAGCTGCATCCCCGGCAAAACAGGAGGGAGGAAAGGGAAAGGCAAAGAAAATTGCAGGGGAGGAAGAGAAAAATATTCAATTTCTATAAAAGTTCTTAAAGGAGTGGTTCTGAAGTAGCTCAAGGATGCCAAGGATGAGGAGCAAACACCCAGTACCGGGGTAGAGGAGATACTTCATCCCTTAACTGTCAAAGGCTGCTGAAAGGCACTGGATCCAGGAATTAATACTGACAGCATCCCAGAATCCCTGAGGCTGGAAAATCCCTCCCAGCCCATGGAGCTCACCCCGTTCCCGATGCCCACCTTGTCCCCAGCCCAGAGCACTGAGTGCCACGGCCAGGCCTTCCTTGGGCACCTCCAGGGCTGGGCACTCCAAACCTCCCTGGGCAGCCCCTGCCAAGGCCTCACCACCCTTTCCAGCCAGAAATTCCTCCTCATGCCCAACCTGAGCCTCCCCTGGCACAGCTGGAGGCCGTTTCCCCTTGTCCTGTCCCTTGTTCCCTGGGAGCAGAGCCCGACCCCCCCCGGCTCCCCCCTCCTGTCAGGGACTTGCAGAGCCACAAGGTCCCCCCTGAGCCTCCTTTTCTCCAGGATGAGCCCCCCCAGCTCCCTCAGCCGCTCCTGCTGCTCCAGCCCCTTCCCAGCTCCCTTCCCTTCCCTGCCCACGCTCCAGCCCCTCCATGGCTCTGCTGTCTGAGGGCCCACAACTGCCCCCAGGATTCCAGGGGGGCCTCCCCAGCTCCCAGCACAGGGACAATCCCTGCCCTGGGCCTGTGCCCACACTGTTTTTGCTCCATGCTCCAGCCTGAGGGGATCAGCCCTTTCCCTTCCCTCACACACATCCACCCGCTGCCGGCAGCACCCTCAGGAGTGGGATTGCTCCCAACAGGAGTGGGGTTCTCCCCACAGGACTGGGGTTCCTCCTCCACACCAGGCACACAACCCACTGCACCGATTCCTCCTCGTGAGTCAGCAGAGCCCCAGCAAAGGCTTCCGAGCACAATCAGCATTTGTAAATCCAAGAGCGTTCCAGGGAAACGCTGGCAGAGCTTTACCCCGGGATAACTCATCCTGCAGGAGCTGCCAGTGCGTTATGTCTCACATTTCTTCACTAAAACATTCCATTTCCAGCAATATTTAATGTGCCTGAAGTGAACCATTTGCTCTGACTGTTCCTATACCAAGGATTTGCCTCAATCAACAAAATTCCAGTTGAGCCTGGGACCAAACTGGAGCCCAGCTGTAGTTCAGAATTACAGCTGCGAGAAAACATTTCCACAGGGAAAAAAACAAACTAAAAGTCTCTCACAAATAATCTGAACATGACATTTGGACATCCCAGATGGACTTCAACTTGGCAGAAAAGCTCTCTACAAGGTGCTTCCTACCACCAACACACAAACCCAGCCCCACTGGGGAACAGCCTAGCTTAAAAAACCTGAAATGTCAGGTTTGGTGTCACTTTTCCGAGTCTGGAGATCATCCTCTGAGCCTGTTCACATGACAACGCGTGGTCCCCACTGCTCCAGTGGGCCCAGAGGTCCTATTTGACCCCATGGAGGAAAAGCACTTCCAAAGCTGCTCCTGCTCTTCTGCCCCATCCTTGCTGTGTCCTGCCCTGAGCTAGTCCCTGCCTGTCCACAGCATCCCTGGAGAGCTGTGACTGCTATTCCTGCCCTCCCATTCCGAGGCCATGCAGGGACCACAGATGGGAGAAGCCAACCTGGGAGAGCCCAGGATCCCTGAGGTTGGAAAAGACCTCCAGGATCACCAAGTCCACCCCGTGCCCCATGCCCACCCAGTCCCCCAGCCCAGAGCACTGAGTGCCACAGCCAGGCCTTCCTTGGGCACCTCCAGGGCTGGGCACTCCAAACCTCCCTGGGCAGCCCCTGCCAAGGCCTCACCACCCTTTCCAGCCAGAAATTCCTCCTCATGCCCAACCTGAGCCTCCCCTGGCACAGCTGGAGGCCGTTTCCCCTTGTCCTGTCCCTTGTTCCCTGGGAGCAGAGCCCGACCCCCCCCGGCTCCCCCCTCCTGTCAGGGACTTGCAGAGCCACAAGGTCCCCCCTGAGCCTCCTTTTCTCCAGGCTGAGCCCCCCCAGCTCCCTCAGCTGCTCCTCACGGGACTCACCCTCAAGACGCTTCACCCTGGTGTGTGGCACCTGGAATTGTCCACTCCACCGACATTTTTGGGGTCAGCTCTGCCTCACCCGATGCTCCCCAGTCACCCACCCCAGATCAGGGCACTGATCTCGAGCCTGGGGCTGGATCCCAAGGAGAGTATGGCAGACGTCCCTCCTGACTAAGCTCCAAGCTTGGTGCTCCAATACTCCAACCCTGGCACTAAAATTCCAAACAACCCTCAGCAAGAGCACCTGAGGCAGGTGTGACCCCCCATCGCCTTCAGGAGCAACGGGGGAAACAACGGGGTCTGGAGGTGCCTCTGCCCCTCATCCTGCCCCCCCTCAGCAGCAGGAGGAGGGAACAGTTCCCACCACGTTCCTCATCCACAGCTCCCTCCAAATTCCTTACCCACAGCTCCCACCAGACACCACGGCAGTATCTTCTTGGGAGGAATGTTCATCTCCTCACTTGGTCTTCCTGGGAATGTCACGAGACATAAAAGAACAAAGGAACTGCAGGAACTGCGGGAAAACCAGCGGGGTGGGAGAGGAGGGTCCCTCCTTGCAACCTGCCCCCCAGCCCCATCCAGGAATCAGGCAGGAATCGAGGGAAGAGGAGGAAAGACTGGTCTCCAAAAGGCCCTTGTAGACTCCCCACACACAGAGGACAAAGCAAGGAGAGAAAAGTGGAAAAGGACAAAGCGAGGAGGAGAAAAAAAGAAGCAAAAAAATCATAGTTACCTACTTCACGAAGCTGCTCTTCTACTGCGAGGCATGAACGGAAATGAGAGAGAAAAAACATGGAATGTGGGCACAGCAAAGCAAGAGAAACAGAACAACACGTAAAGGAGACACAGGATTTGCCTCCAGCTTATTCCTTGGATACGTCTGCACCACAGACAGGAACACTGGCAGCCCTGCAAGGACTCACAAAGCACAACTCAAACACTGTCAAGGCCACAGAAGGACTTTGCCGTGAGATAAGCACAGGATGGAGCGACAGGATGGTGCTAATTCCAGGCCTGGCAGCGGCGGGATCTGGTCGGAGACGCATCCTGACAAAAATTCCCACTGTGGCAAACCGTGTCAAACAAAGCTCAGCCCAAGGAAGGGGACAGATGCACTGGGGACCACCAACGAGCACCAAATACTCCTACATGGATTCCTGGAACTTGGACTGTAGGTTAAGTCCCCGTGAGGGGAACTTGAGAGAAGATGGAGCTTTGGCAGCCCCGGCAAACTCAACACAAGGCCCCAGATGGGGTTGGACACCGAAGTCAGACCAGGAAGAGCCCTTTCAAACTCAACACAAGACCTCAGAGCAAGTCAGAGTCCTTCCTTCCCCTGCTCCACTGTGGGGTCCCCCCACGGGAGACAGTTCCCCATGAACTTCTCCAACCTGAGAAGTTCATTCCACGGGCAACAGCTCTCCACGACTGCTGCAACATGGGTCACCCCTCCATGGGGTCAGCCCTTCAGGAGCTGCTCCAATATGGTCTCTCACAGGGTCACAAGTCCTACCAGGACCCTGCTCCAGCGTGGGCTCCTGTCTCCAGGGAGCCACAGGTCCTGCCAGGACCCTGCTCCAGCATGGGCTTCCCACAGGGTCACAGCCTCCTTCGGGCATCCCCCTGCTCCGTGTGGGCTCCTCCAGGATCTCTGCACCCTCACGGCCCTCCATGGGCTGCAGGGGCACGGCTGCCTCCCCAAGACCTTCCCCATGGAACATCTGCCCTGGCACCTGGAGCACCTCCTGTCCCCCCTTCTGCCCTGCCCTGGGGCTCAGCAGAGTGCTCCTCTCACGTGTTCTCACTCCTCTCTTTTCTGCACCCAATTCCATCTGCACAAGAACTTTTTTTTTACCCTTAAATATGTGAAACCCCACGGAGGTGTCACCACCACCTCCGCTGGGCTCGGCCTTGGGTCTGTCCTGGAGCCAGCTGGAATTGGCTCCACTGGACATGGGAGAAGCTTCTGGCAGCTTCCCACAGAAGCCACCCCTGTAGCCCCAAAACCTGGCCACGCAAAGCCACCACAGCAGGGTCCTGAAGAACACAAAAGCACGTGAACACACCGTCAGTGCCTCTCCAGGTGCCCGGCCTGGGAGGCTCCACTATCCCAGTGAACATCAATCCCATGGCAACCAAAGCCTGGCTTCAGCTTTTCCCTTTAATAATAGGGCTGTGTTGGCCCCATAGTCAAAAACTGGGACACAACTAAGGTCAAGCTGAGGCACACAGAAGATGCTGACTTGAATTAATGAAGCATTTTCTAATTTTGGAAGGTAAATAGGGCCAGCTGCCAGCTCAGCGCACACCTAAGTGTGTTTCACTGGAATGTCTTCCTAATTTAAGTAGTTTCCAAGCAAAGACAGACCAAGTATTGCTGGCACCCCCAGATTCCAACTGGTCATGTTTAGAGGTCACCCACAAAATATGTTTTAGCCCCTCATTCGTTTGCTGTTGTGTCTGGTGGGAAGACACGTCCCTGCCGTGTCACCAGGCTCTTCTGCAGCCAAGGTGAGGGCAATTCCATTTTGTATTCCCAGGATAATCCCACAAATTGTTAGCAAAGAGCCCCCTCAAAGCCCACTACACTGAGGAGAACAGTGGTACCACCTTGTTTTTGTGCATTTGTAGGAGCGTCCCATAATTTGGTCTCACAAGTGATGCTCTGGCAACAGAAATCCCTGCGAGGAAGGGGGAGCCCAAGGAGACTTTTCCCCAGAGGACAAGGCTCAAGGACCAAAGCCTGGGATTATACACACAAAGAGAAGTGCCAGAAACACCAAAATCAAACCTTGAAATTAAACCCTAAAAGAAAGAGGGGGAAATTGATCTATTTCTTAAAAACTACAGGAAGTTTACAAAAAAATTTACTCTTTCTACGTCCAGAAGTGTCTCAATAAAAACCTTGGTGAAAAGTCTGAGCAGGCCACCAAGGTGGGACCACCAGGTGCATCCCCTTCACCTGCCCCCGATCCAGAATGTCGAGGCTCTGACGTGCAAAAAGAATAATTTATCTCAGTGATCTGAACCGAAAAACCTTAGTCTGGAAAATTGTATTTATAAGTGGATGCTCTTGTGCAGAATTAAAGTGAATATCATTTCTTTGAGCGTAATTACAGCTTTGGGAGTGAATTGAACTCGACTAAATGAACTATTTTAGTGCCAAGTCAGAGGCCACAACTGCTTCAAGTGGGTAAACTGGTCTGTTATAAAGGGCAGCATCAATCAGCTCTTGTGGTTACTCCCAATAAAAACTGATGAATTTGGGGATCTCTCGAGTCTCCGAGGACCGCTGAGCTGTTGAGAGGCACGTTCCACACACAGATGCTCACTGCTCGTGGCCAATTAATATGAAATCCTGGGCTCCAAACAGTGATGATCAAAAGTTCGAGCTGAACAAGTGCCCAAAAAGCCAGCAGCAGATCCGGGAGTTGGGAGGCAGAGGGAGCGGAGCACAAGCACCAAGGACATCCACCAAGGGGCCTCCCGGCCTTGTCCAGAGCCCTGGGTGAGGCCAGGAGGAAATCCCAGCTGCTCCAGGCCCGGTCAGAACCCAGCATCTCCTGCCCCAGGCAGGTGGGAACAGGCTGGGCACCAGGATATCCACCACAACTCACATTCCAAAGCCTCCATCCAAGGATGTGCCTTGTGGATCCCTGTCAAGCACGAGAATCTCCATGACACTGGTTATGCTGCCAAAAGCTGCTCCAAGAAACCCCTTCCTGGCCCCCACGACCACCCAGGTGGGCAGAGAAGGTCTCCCTTGTCCTTCATGGAATCACATAGCTCTTGAGGTTGAAAAAGACCTTTAAGAACATCAAGTCCAACCCTAAAAGCAGCCCCACCATGCTCACCACTAACCCCTGTCCTCCAGAGCCACGTCCACACGGCTTTTGATTGCTTCCAGAGGTGGTGACTCCACAGCTTCCCTGGAATGGGGAACTCACGTGGAGCACTGGGATCTCCCAGAAGCCTAAAGCAACTCTTGAGCTCCTCATAAACTGCAATTATTCTTACAATTACAAATTAACCACCCAGTTAGAATCACAGAATGGTTGGGGTTGGAAGGGACCTTAAAGCCCACCCAGTGCCACCCCTGCCATGGGCAGGGACACCTTCCACTAGCCCAGGTTGCTCCAAGCCCATCCAACCTGGCCTTGGACACTTCAGGGATCCAGGGGCAGCCACAGCTTCTCTGGGCAACCTGGGCCAGGGCCTCCCCACCCTCCCAGCCAGCAATTTCTTCCCAATATCCCATCTCTCCCTGCCCTCTGGCACTGGGAAGCCATTCCCTGTGTCCTGTCCCTCCCTCCCTTGTCCCCAGTCCCTCTCCAGCTCTCCTGGAGCCCCTTTAGGCCCTGCAAGGGGCTCTCAGGTCTCCCTGGAGCCTTCTCTTCTCCAGGTGAACCCCCCCAGCTCTCCCAGCCTGGCTCCAGAGCAGAGGGGCTCCAGCCCTGGGAGCATCTCAGTGGCCCCAGCTTGTCCTCATACAGTCCTCAAAACCTGCAGAGACCCCCTCCACACCTCCCACGGGCGGGATCCAAGACCTGCAGCCTGGGTTTAGCTTTTAGGTCTCATCAGAGCTGAGCTCAGACTCCAGCCTTTCTCCCTGCAGGCTCCTGGGAGGCAGCAGCATCCCCTGGCCTGGCTGTGGGCAGATCCCATCACCAACTGTCCCAACATTTTCCCCCACTCTATCAATCACGAGCTCCCGGAGAAGGAATCTCTGGCTCTGACAGGCAGCAGGGGATCCCAGGGAATGGAAAGGCACAGGTCTGCTTTGACAGGAGCCTTCAACACCGAGCAGAGCCTATGGATCAGCACTAATTCTCAATCAAGACAAGGCAAACATGGCCAGGGTGACTCCCGTGCCCCCCAGCCCCTCCCAGCCGTGTGACAGCACCGGGATGCCCACGGGCTGAAGGCACCACCTTTGCTGAGGCGGCTCCCGGGGCGTCTTCCAGGTGTCAGACTCGGGGTCCGTATTTAATCCACAAACATGTGGCAGGGTTGGAAGCAAGCTGTTCCTGTCAGGCACCGAGATTGCTGCTGGCACACGGCCTCCCCAAGCTGAGGACTGAGCTCATCCAGCACGTCGTGGTGCCAGCAGAGCCCCAGACAGCGGAACAGCAGCACCTCGGGACAAGCTGCTACAGCGCCAGTCCCAGCCCTGCGAGCCGGGAACGCTCCGGGAGAAACACTGATCCTCATGCAGGAGGCATCCACGGGCTGCGATGTTCAGTTGTTAATTAACTTCACCCATAAAAGATTAAAGAGCTGAAGTCGCTGTTTAAATGAGGCACGGAGAGGAGGCCGCGGGCGTCGGACTGTTCCCTGGGGAACTGATGCCCCGGCCACACGGAATCATGGAATGGCCTGGGCGGGGAGGGACCTTAAAGCCCACCCCCTGCCATGGGCAGGGACACCTTCCACTAGCCCAGGTTGATCCAACCTGGCCTTGGACACTTCCAGGGATCCAGGGGCAGCCACAGATGCTCTGGGCAACCTGGGACAGGGCCTCCCCACCCTCCCAGCCAGCAATTCCTTCCCAATATCCCATCTCTCCCTGCCCTCTGGCACTGGCAAGACATTCCTGTGTCCCGTCCCTCCCTCCCTTGTCCCCAGTCCCTCTCCAGCTCTCCTGGAGCCCCTTTAGGCCCTGCAAGGGGCTCTCAGGTCTCCCTGGAGCCTTCTCTTCTCCAGGTGAACCCCCCCAGCTCTCCCAGCCTGGCTCCAGAGCAGAGGGGCTCCAGCCCTGGGAGCAGCTCCGGGGACTCCTCTGGACTCTCTCCAGCAGCTCCACATCCTTGTGCTGCTGTTCCCAGGGCTGGAGGCAGCTCTGCAGGGGGGGCTCCCTTGAGGGGGCAGAGGGGCAGAATCCCCCCTGCCCTGAAGGGATCACAGGGGTTTCTGGGCTAGGTCATGTCCAGCCTCAGCCACCAATGTCCCAAATCCTTCTCCCAGGGCTGCTCTCCAACTGTACATCCCCAGCCTGTGCTGATCCTGGGGATTTCCTCAACCCAGGTGAAGCACCTTAAACTTGGTCTTCTTAAAGAAGACCAAGTTTTTTTATTCTGGGAGAGCACAAGGATTCATGAGGGAACCTTTGCCTGGATCACAGAGAGGACCCATAACATTGGTCAACACCCACCTGGGGAGGGTGAGGGGAATAGGATTGAGGGCTGCCCATTTCATCAACTTCCAGAGGGGGACATCAGGGAGAGCGACACCAAGTTTGTTTGGCTTAGGCAGACCTGAAAGCCAAACAAACCCTCGCAGGAGCCACCACTAATGGCCAAGCTGGGTGAAAGGCCCAGCTAAAATCCTTTCTATATGTGAGCCAGTCAAGGGAGGAACAGGCTATTTCAGAGTGTGATTCATCAGCCTTACTTGAAATGTCTCACTCGGGAGGAGACAAATTGCACTTCCCAGAGCTGTTTCCTGCCACTGATGGCGGGGAGTGCAGACACCTTCCCCAGGTGTGGTGCCCACACACAGGCCCTCTGAGCCATCCCTGTCCCCCTGGACAGGGGGGGACGCTCGCATGGTGTGTCTTCCCGATCACCCAGTGAGGGGGTCACCCTGACCCCCCGTCATTCTGCAGCTCCTGCCACCCGAGGAGGGGCTCCAGGAGCACCTGTTTGTGTTTGCTGCCTCCAGCCCCTAAGGAAGCGCTTGGCTGGAGCTGCTTTTGCCCCAGGGAACCACAGCCACCTCAGGAACAGCTTGTAAAGACTTTGGGAGAATCCGTCTCCCACAAAGCCTCTCCATCCTAAGGCTGCCAGGGAAACCCTACAAAAAGTTTTCCTGCCGGGCCCTGGCCCAGGTTGCCCAGAGAAGCTGTGGCTGCCCCTGGATCCCTGGAAGTGTCCAAGGCCAGGTTGGACGGGACTTGGAGCAACCTGGGCCAGTGGAAGGTGTCCCTGCCCACGGCAGGGGGTGGCACTGGGTGGGCTTTAAGGTCCCTTCCCACCCAAAGCACCCACTGTGATCCTGTGAAAGCACAAAGAATTTAAAACCCACCCTCAGAGTGGCTGCCGAGCCAACGTTCTCACCCAAGTAAGGGCCAAGATTATTCCCTGCTCCAGGTTTCCTCTGGGGAGGTGGAATTCTCCCCAGGGCCGTGACATTCTGCCTGAGCTGGCACAGGAGGCACAGGACAGACACAGATGCCTCATCCCATGTCCCCGGCGCTGCTCTGCTGTCACAGGCACTTTGTGCTGACGGGGCACTGACAGTTCCCATCCCCTGCCTGCCCTAAACCCAATTACAGCTCTGCCTGCGCTGCCCAACGGCCTCAGTGCAGCTCCTGACACAGGAAGCTTGATTCTTCCAACCCATCCCATTCCAGACTGAGCAATCTCACTCCTTCCCTCCAGTTCAGTCCTCTTGTCAGCCCATTCCCATTGGGAACCTGATGCCAGCTCCGGTTCCTTCCCAGCCAACCTGCTGGCACTGAGCAGTTCTGCTCTTCTCTGCTACAACTTGTTTCCCCTCTTTCTTCAACCACAGATTGAATTTTGTGTTGGTTTATGGCAGAAAATTTGCCTGTTTGTATTATCAAAATTTTATTTTTGTCCATATCTCTACATCAGCCCCATTCCTGGAAGTGTCCAAGGCCAGGCTGGATGGGGTTTGGAGCAGCCTGGGCTAGTGGAAGGTGTCCCAGCCCATAGCAGGGGGTGGGATGAGATGGTCTTTAAGGTCCCTCCCAACCCAAACCATTCTACAATTCTCTGTTTGTGTGTTTAAATTCTACATCATCCCCCAGCCCTTTTCTGACACCCCATAATAAGTTCCACACAGTCACATGGCAAAGTGACTATTTTTCCCTCCTTAGGCTGGTTTCCAAGCTCTGGAAGTTTTTCTTCCAAAGTTCCTTGAGCTGGTTCTGTAAAGGGTAGAAAGTCTGATTTCCTTTCTCTCCTTCTGCAGAATCCCAGGAGGGTTTGGGTGGGAAGGGACCTTAAAGCCCACCCAGTGCCACCCCCTGCCATGGGCAGGGACACCTTCCACTGGCCCAGGTTGCTTCAAGCCCCATCCAACCTGGCCTTGGACACTTCCAGGGATCCAGGGGCAGCCACAGATGCTCTGGGAAATCCATTCCAGCCTCCCCCCCCTCCCAGCCAGCAATTCCTTCCCAATATCCCACCTCTCCCTGCCCTCTGGCACTGGGAAGCCATTCCCTGTGTCCTGTCCCTCCCTCCCTTGTCCCCAGTCCCTCTCCAGCTCTCCTGGAGCCCCTTTAGGCCCTGCAAGGGGCTCTCAGGTCCCCCTGGATCCTTCTCTTCCCTCAGCCCATGTCCAAACATGTATTTCCACAGTTTGAAGTCAAGTTTCCCTCTCCTGCAGAATTCACATCTAAGAGAAGCACAAGGAATGGAGAAACAGTTCAGGAGCACAAATCCACCCCCCAAACACACCTGGAAAGCACCCTCAGTGTTAAGCTGACTGATTTTAACACTTTTCCTCAAGAACTTGCACCCATAAGTACCACAGTGCTGGGAGAGAATCCAGCGGGTGAAGAAAGGACTGGATCAGAGGTCTGGTTAAAAAAAAACAAAAAAAAAAAGGAAAAACTTAACAACAGGTGTATCTTCATGAGAGAAATCAACTTTTTTTCTGAGGAAAAGGTATATCCAAGATGCAAGGAAGAGACAGAGGGATTTGGAACAATCTGTTGGTATCGGACTAAAATCAAAGGAGCTTCTGTGCTGGTTTTGCTCCTGAGCTGATCCCACAAACCAAGTTCAGGCTCAGGACACAGCACAGGCTCCGAGAGCACCTGAGGATAAAAAAGCAGAAGACACAGGATTTCTGCCACAAAAGGAAGAGTTTTGATGGTATCTCCCTCCTTTCACTTGTCAACAAGGTTTTCTCTCCTCCAGTGACAAACTGATAAGAATTCCCAATGTATCATCACAGGTGCCAAAGACAAATGTTATGGTTTTTACAGGAATGTCATTTTTACGGCAATATCATTTTTGTGGCAATATTATGCAATAATCCAACCCCACCCGGGGGATCTCTAAGACTTTCAAATGATATTTGATCCACCCACTAAAGAACCTCATTTTGGGGGGTTAAAGAGAGACACAACTCGTTCCTGAACACACAAACACCCAGTTGATGACGTAGGAAACACTTGTTGCTCTTCTCTTAATAAAAGGAGAAATTCCATTAAAAATAGGCAGGTGGAGAAGGAAAAATCCACAATCCTGGCAGAAATCGTCCATGTCGTCTCACCCTAAAAGCTTTCAACACTTTAAAGTTCCCCTGTGGATGTGAGAGGCAGCAGAGCCCAGTTCCTGGGAGCTGGGAAGAATAATCTTCCCTGAGGAATTTATGGAGAAGGAAGAACAAAGTACAGAAAAAGATGGAGATGGCTTTGATCCTAAAGTAAGATCTCTCCACCTGGACGGGAAGTGAAGTTGGAGCTAAGGGGACCACAACAGTTCATGGAATGGTTTAGATGGGAAGGGACCTTAAAGCCCATCTCGTTCCACCCCCTGCCATGGGCAGGGACACCTTCCATGAGCCCAGTTGGCTCCAGCCTGGCCTTGGACACTCCCAGGGATCCAGGGGCAGCCACAGTTCAGATCGGTTCTGTCCTCCCTACACGGGGCAGAGAAACCAAAATCCTGTTGCTGTCCTGCCTGAATCACCTGAAATCCTCCCTTACTCCCCGAATTTTTCCCTCCATATTCAGCAGAGAACTTCTCGCCAGTGACACCTCGATTTCCAGGCAGGTGATTTGGCTTCAGCAGGACGTTTAAAGTTCAGCAGCTCCACCAATCCAGAAACCATTTGCTGCTGACCTGCAACACGTAAGATCCCAGTGGAAAAATCCTGCTCTAACCTCCAGCAAAGGAATTTAGCCCGGCAGAAAGCAGGACTCCTGACAGATGGCAGCCCCAAGAGGTTGTATAATTCTCACACCAGGCTCCAGCAACCAGCCGCATCTTGGCTTCTTCCCATCTCATTCCAAATGACCTTCCCAGTGGACAAAAGGAGGAGCAGAAGGAGAATTTCCTGACCCCGGCATGAAGAAAAAATTCCCCAGTAATTCCAAGTCAGTCCCAGCACTGAAGTGGACACGGAAATGCTCCGTAAGAAACTCTCCAGAGAAATAAAGCTAAAAAGGGAAACACAGGACTAAGAAGGATCACAGCAAGGACATGGAGCTGCTGGAGAGAGTCCAGAGGAGACCACCAAGAGGATCAGAGGGATGGAGCAGCTCTGCTGGGAGGAAAGGCTGAGGGAATTGGGATTGTTCAGCCTGGAGAAGAGAAGCTTTGGGGCGACCTAATTGTGGCCTTCCAGTGCCTGAAGGAGCTACAAGAAAGATGGAGAGAGACTGTTTACAAAGGCCTGGAGCAACAGGACACAGGGAATGGCCTCCCAGTGCCAGAGGGCAGGGTTAGATGGGATATTGGGAAAGAATTCCTGGCTGGGAGGGTGGGGAGGCCCTGGCACAGGTTGCCCAGAGCATCTGTGGCTGCTCCTGGATCCCTGGAAGTGTCCAAGGCCAGGCTGGAGCAGCCTGCTGTAGCGGAAGGTGCCCCTGCCCGTGGCAGGGGTGGCACTGGACGGGCTTTAAGGTCCCTTCCCACCCAAGCCATTCCATGATTCCATGCCATGAGCTGCTCACTCAGGAAGAGGCCGGGATTACCCATCCTGGCTCTGCCCAGGACACGAGCACAAGGCCCAGCTGCCACCCAGCCCGTGGTCCCTCCCCAGGTGACACAAAGGCCTGAATGTGCCCATCCTGATCTGGGGCAAAAACTAAACTTGAAACAGAGTGAGAAAATCCTAGGCCAGACCAATTTTTCCAGCCAAAGTGTAAAGTTATTAAAAATAGAGTTTGTAATGGTGGCAGCTTTAATACCCATGGAGGGATTACTTGCTCCATGGAGGCATTGCTTGTCCCTTGTGTCCTCAGGGCATCTCCATCTCTTCCTGGCATAGAAGTAGCTTTTGACACTCTTGCTGCACCATCCTCAGATCCCACCCAACCTTCTCAAGCCTTGACTGATATCAGACCATAAACAACGTTCCAGGGAGTTTCTAGGGGTTTAAGAAGATATATTCCTCTCCTCCCAAGGGTCCTGATGCACCTCATGGACTCACTCATGAGATGTTGGAAGAGCTGTTCAACTGCAATCAAATCATAACCCCCCTGAAGGAACACCAAATGACATGCAGCCACCTCCATTTGTGACTTCCATGGGCTGCCACCAACTCTTCACAATGAACATGCAAAAGGGGAGGAAAGGGAGGGATGGTCCCCAAATTAAACTTAAATATATCACAGAATCACAGTCACAGAATCCCTGAGGCTGGAAAAGCCCTCCCAGCCCATGGAGCCCACCCCGTGCCCCATGCCCACCTTGTCCCCAGCCCAGAGCACTGAGTGCCACGGCCAGGCCTTCCT
>VZRE01015033.1:2345-16171 GCA_013396775.1 Cephalopterus ornatus | reverse complement strand
CCCCCCAGCTCCATGTTTGCACCCCCAGCTCCGTGTCCGCACCCCCAAGACCCCCAGTCTACACTCTCACCCCGCTTGGGTTCGCACATCCTCGCCACGCAGCCCCCGCGTTGTTGCTCTGGCGGGGCTCCCATGGGGCTGCCCCCCACCCCCCGAGGGTGCAGTGGGGTGGGACCCCGCAGACCCTGCACGGTGCGGGCTGAAAGAGCTGTGCCCTATGTTCCGCCCCTAAAATGACCATCACGCCAAGGGGTACAGGCTCTTTGGAGAGCGGGATGGGAGGAGGGAGTGGGAGAGGGGATGGCGTCCCTCGGAATGGGACTGAGATTAGCCCGGGAGCACGCGCTGCCAGCGGCCCCCCCCCCTCACATGGAGACCATCAGAGAGCCGGGAAGGACGACCCAACGCCAAAATCCAACAGGAGCAGCACGACTTCCCCTCCCGGCACCCCAAACCCTCTCCTCAAACTTCCCATCCCCAGGCACAACCTCAGCTGGCGGGACTGTCACCGGGACCGTCACCGTGGGTCCCCCGCCCGCCTCAGCCTCGGCGCTGCACTCCTGTCCTCGAGGGAAAAACCACTTAATCAGGAATAAATAGCTCCCCTTTGCTTACAATGCTTCTAAATGTCACTCCGGCAGCATTTTGAGTCAATGCAGAGATATGAAAGCCCAGCTCAGCTCTCTAAAAGGCCCCTTTATGTTTTTAGCAACAGTCACGAGCAGCGCGCGGAAGCGTAGGAATTGCGGGCGGCTCCCGGGAATGTTCGCTCGGAGCAGCACCGCCGTGATCCCCATCCCGCTGCCGCTCACACCGACCCTGTGCCCGCTGCCACTCGTGCCAGTGCCCGCTCTGTGCCCACTGCCACTCGTGCCAGCCTGCACCCAGCACCCCAGTGCTGCCCCACAGCCGCTCACACCCACCCAGCGCCCTGCTCCCACTAACCTGCACCCTCACCCCACTCTGTGCCCCACCGCCATTCACACCAACCCTGCCTCCCACTGCCCCTCACACAGAGCCGTGCCCAGCGCTCCACTGCCGCTCCCACCAACCCTGAACCCCACTGCTGCTCTCACCTACCGTGCCCAGTGCCCCACTGCTGCCCTGTGCTCCAGTGCCGCTCACACCAGCGCTGTGCCCCGCTGTCATAACACCGACCCACACTCAGCACCCTGCTGCCACTCATGCCAACCTGCACTCTGTGCCCCGCTGATGCTCCTGCCAACCCTGTGCCCCTCTGCCATTCACGGGGCCCCACACCCTGCACCCCACTGCCACTCACCCCGCCTCTGTACCCCAAGGCCTCTCACACCAACGTGCACTCTGTGCCCCCCTGCTGCGCTGCTTCCACTCTGACCTGCACTCTCACCCCACTGCTGCTCGTGCCAACCCTGTGCCCCACTGCCACTCACACCAACCCACACCCTGCACCCCGCTGGTGCCCTGCACCCTGCTCCACTCAGGCCAACCCACACCCTCACCCTGCTGCCACTCACACTGATGTGCACCCTGTGTCCCACTGCCACCCACACCAACCCTGCACCCCACTGCTGCTCACACCAACCCACACTGCTGCCCACTCTGCGCCCCGCTGCCATTCATGCCAACCCTGCGCCCCGCTGTCACTCATGTCAAGCTGTACCCAATGCCAAGATGCCACTCACACCAACCCAGTGCCCCACTGCAGCTCACACCAACCTACACCCAGTCCTCCACTGCTGCTCACACCAACTTTATGCCCCTCTGTCACACCAAACCGAACCCTGTGCCCCACTGCCACTCACACTGCCCCTGTGCCCCACTGCCACCACGTGCCCCACTGCCACTCACACTGCCCCAGTGCCCCTCTACTACCATGGGCCCTGCTGCCACCCACACTGACCCTGTGTTCCACTGCCACTGCCACCCACCCACACTGCTGCTGCTCACGCCAACCTTGCACCCCACAGGGGATGTGAACCCTGCTGCTCACATCAGCCAGGGGTCACTCAGCCAGGGGCTGGCACTCACGCTCCAGGCAGGGACCCACACATGGGCAGCTGGCACACAGTGGGATCCCCTCCAGCACCGCTCAAAGCCCACACAGACCCTTGTGTCAGTGGGCAAGATCCCTCTCCAGCCATTCTCCAAGCCCCTGTCCCCACATCTGCCCTGCCCTCGCCGTGGCACCGACGCTGTTCCCAAACCACTGGGACACCACTGAGGAACCAGGAGCTCCCCAGATGGCCCTGCCCCTTGGCACCCCCCGGCAGGACTGCGGCACTTTCACGCACCGGCAGCTGGGCATCTTCTCAGCATCACATTTCAAGTGAGTTTGGGAAATGCTGCTGCTGGACCAACAGCTGGTCCTTGCACAGGTGACCCAAAGATCCAAGGAACAGCCCCAGATTCCTACAGCTCCTCTTTGGAGCGGCGCTGGGGAAGCATCAGTCGCACCCTCCCAGTCCAGGTCCCATCTGCCACATTGATCCTGCAGCACAGTCAGGTTTGGATCGTTAAGGAGTTATTAATTCCAAATATCTCCGGAGCCGACATCTATCCGAGGGGCATTTATAACAAGTTTTCCAATAATTGCTAAGGATGCCACCATTTTTGTTTGGGCTCCTTTGGCAGGCTCAATTTCAATTAAAGGATGTTAATTAGTTTCATCATATTTCATGTTAATGCCCGTTTGATAGAGACCTGTGTCAGCCGTGCAGCTGCTCCAGGTTTGGGCTCTGCTCTGGGAACGACTGGAAAACAGAATCCCCGAATCACTTCGGTTGGAAAAGACTTCCAAAGTCATCGAGTCCAACCTGTGACTGATGACCACCAGAGCGCTGAGTCCAGTCACTCCTTGGACACCTCCAGGCATGGGGACTCACCACCTCCCTGGGCAGCCCCTTCCAGTGCTTGACAACCCTTTCCATGAAGCAAAAAATCAACCCTGAAGGAAAAAAGCCATGAGAAAAGCTGCCTGGAATGGGTTGGATGTTTTCCATCGGGCAGGAGCGGAGCATCCCTTGGCATGTTTCCACCTGGAATGACAATGTGCTTCTTCACCCAGTTTATCGCCCCGCGCCATGAGGCACCTTGAGGCCTCCAGCCCCTGCATCCGGTGGAGCCGCAGCCCATCCCTGCTGGATCCAGGACTGATTCCTGAGCAGCAGCCAGAGTGTATTATGAATAAAACAAACAGTGCCGTGGCAGTGTTGATTAAGCAGCTCTGGAGCTTCTGAACGTCCCCAGTGTATAATCGTGATTTCTCTATGCTCAGTGCCCACATCCTGCGGCTCCTCCTCTCCCAGGCACATGGGCGGACGTCCCGCGGGAATGCCGAGTGGAAGCAGCTCGGAGAAAAGGTCGTTGATGTGAAAGAGCAGCAGCCCTTTCTGTGCCCAGGTGAGCACAGGGCTCTGCTCCTCAGGGAAGCCGGTGACCTGGAATTCATCCATCCCTCATCCGCTTCCACCGCAGCGGCCAGAGAACAACGTGGGGTCCAGTAGGTCTAGTTCAGCTTCACGGCTGCTTTGGGTGAGGCTCTGTGGCAGACAGAGGACTCCTCCCCACATCACCTGCTGCCTCTGCTTCCAGCACCCTGCTCTGGCAGCTGGGGAGCCAAAATCGGGTTTCTCTGGAGGCTTCACCTGGAGCCAGGAGGAGCCGGAGCAGCAGCACGTGGTGTCCCTCACGGGACACTTCCAAGGTGTCACACTTGCTCTGGCTGTTGAAACTATCTGAGATGGGGTTGATGTGTGACTCCACATCCCACATTCCTTCAGGTATTTCAGCCCCTGGAAGCATCCAGCCTCAACAATGCCTGGACCTGACCACCTGAGGGTGCTTCCATCAGAAACAGCATCACGTCCCAGTATGGAAGAGCTTCCTCATGAGAATGGATACTTAGAATAAACCCCTCCACTAACCCTCTTGGAATAAACCCCTCCACAACCCACAGGCATTTCTGTGGGAACACAGCCTTCCCTTCACAGGCAGGTTCAAATCACCACAAGTGAATTAATAGACCATAACAGTCCCCACAATTACTTCAAACACATCAAACGGTCCCAAATACCCAGGATAGTTGCTTTAATTTTTATGTGCTCTCACGGGGCTGATCAGAAGAGAATCACTTTTTGTCAGGTGAGTTCTGGGTGAAGGACTCTGGGTTTAGGTTTAAACAACCCTCCCCTGGGGAACGGACTGGAGAACAAATCCTGACAGGAGCAGCTGAGGGAGCTGGGGGGGCTCAGCCTGGAGAAAAGGAGTCTCAGGGGGGACCTTGTGGCTCTGCAAGTCCCTGACAGGAGGGGGGAGCCGGGGGAGGTCGGGCTCTGCTCCCAGGGAACAAGGGACAGGACAAGGGGAAACGGCTTCCAGCTGTGCCAGGGGAGGGGCAGGTTGGATATTAGGGAAAAAATCCTAAATTCCCACATACAGCTCTGTATCCATGGGGCACCTGGAGAGGATTTCTCTGTGGGTACCTTCCTGGAGACCTCTGTCCCCAAAGCTTGCGGGGCAGAAGCACACAAGGCCCAATCCCCTCTGTGAGCTCCACCTTGGCCTTGGGGCAGGAGAGGTTTTGCCATCACCTCCCGAGTGGTTTAAAGTCCACCAGATCCTTCTGACTTGGTCCCGTTGGAATCTGACTGACAACCAAGAGCTGCTGCTCCGTTATGGCACTTACTACATGTCCTGTGGAAGAATTGCTTTCCCTGCTCTGGAGTTTCAGATTGTTACTACGAGCGTGGCTGACAGATCCAGAAATAGCCCGGGTTTGACGGCAACGCTTCCAGCGCCGGCAGGAAAAAAGCAGCTTCGCCACCTCTAAAACTTTCCCAGATTTGCAGAATCAAACAGAAGGGTTGAGTCTGGCAGGGATCTCCAGAGGCCATCCCGTCCAGCTGCTCCAGCCGGGACACCGACAGCCAGCTGCCGTGTCCAGTTGGCTTCTGGGCGTCTCCAAGGATGGAGATTCCGCAGCTCTCTGGGCAGCCTGAGCTGGTATTCTGTTAATCTCACAGTGGAAAAGTGTCTCCCGAAGTTCAGAAGGAACCTCCTGTGTGCCAGAATGTGCCCACGGCCTCTGGTCCTGTCACCAGGCTCCTGACACTCTCTCTGAGATGTTTGTGATGCATGAGATCCCCCAGAGCCTTCTCTTCTCCAGGAAGAACAGTTCTCAGCTCTCAGCCTTTCCTCGTAGAAGGGATGCTCCAGTCCCTTCATCATCTCCATGGTCCTTCACTGGACTCTCACCAGGAGCTCCACGTCTCTTTTGTCCCAGGGAGCCCAGCACTGGTCCCAGCGCTCCAGTGCTGAGCGGAGGGGGCGGATTATCCCCCTGGCGCAACCCAGGGCACCTTCTTGCTGCATGGACACACTGCTGGCTCCTGCTCAACTTGAGGTCAAGCAGGACCCCCAGGGCCTTCTCTGCAGAGCTGCTTTCCAGCTGGGTGCTCCCAGCATACATTTGGGGTCAATAGGAACTTCCCTTGACTGTCAGTCAACTATTTAGGGAGAGGTCTTGAATTCAGGAATGGGAGAACCCTTCCGAGACACGCCGGGAATCACCTGGGGCAGATGGAATGACCAAGAGAGACAAGTTCTGTCCAAAATTCAGGAGGCAGGTTCTGACATGGAGAGGTTGATAGCTCTCTCTGGGGATCCCTCCGGCCACACAGGCAGAGCAGGACGCCCACCCTGTCCCCCCTGTCCCCAGGCTGGGTTAGGAGGCAAATCTGGGCTGCCAGGGCTCTGGCGCAGAAGGATTTCATCCCTTTCTGTTCCGAGAGCTCAGCTCAGTGAGCCGAGAAACTTCTGGTCTCAGATCATCTGCACACAGCAAAATGAGAACAGCACAGTCACCTGCTAACGAGAGCCAATTAGTGCCTGATTCCCACTGCTCGGGAAGGCAACAGGAGAACGGCAGGACAGGAGCCACTCGCCTTCCTGCTCCTCCTCAGATCCCAGCCCAGCACTTGCCTAATTAGCACAAGGACGAGCGAGGATGTAAAGCAGGAGATCAGGGATCAGGGCATCCACAGGGAGTCTGGGGGGCAGAGCAGGGGAACTCAGTATCCCACAGCATCCTACAGCATTCCACACCATCCTACAGCATCCCACAGCATCCCGCAGCCAGTGACTAATGTGAGAATTCCCAGAAGAGGAGCAAGAGGCCACTGAGATGTGGAGTAGTCCCCATCCCTGGAGGTGTCCAAGGAAGGCCTGGACATGGCACTCAGTGCTCTGGTGGGGATTAGGCACAGGTTGGACCTGATGATCTTGGAGATCTTTTCCAACCTCAGTGACTCTGGAATCCCGACATGCTTCAGGAAGCTGGAGTGAGAGCCTGTGGCCAAGGACACAATGGTAACAGACACAAGATCCAGCCAAGGCAAGAGCTGGGTTAAATCCAGCAACAACCTGTGCTTCCCTGCAGGGATTGGTCTGGATGTTGAACCACCTCCCTGAAGTCCCACCACCTCCCACAGGCCACAGCTCCAGCCTCGCAAATGCGTCTGGAGAAGATGGAGCAGAACTGGAAACCCGAGAGAGAGACAATTAATTAAAAGGTTTTGTCTCCCTTTATATAATCACAGATATTGATTCTCTCTTTAAAGCTCTCCCTGTGCATCCCAGCCAGAGGAACATCCCCCCTGGCAGCTGGATTTGTGCCTCTCCACTCTGACAGCTCAAAGGGGTTTATATCACTGGGAAGCTCCATCAGATCTTAAAAGAGTCCTACTGAAAAGACAAAATATAGCTTTAGCAGTTGACAAGGAGGATAACGGGATTTCTGGAAATTATGCCTCTAATCCTGCCTATCCTGCAAGATCACAGTCCTTGGGAATTCGGACAACCTGTCTGATAAGCCCAGAAAATGCAGGAATAAGCGACTGCCCTGAATTAACATGCACCTCACTGTCTGGCAGATGCTCCTCACAAGGTGAGAGAATCCCAGCTCCGCTCAAGGAGAGCGGCTGAAGGGATCTCAGGAGGATCCCTAGAGCCCAAAACCCTCCTGGAGGATGGAGGCAAAGGCCCAGGTGGCTCCTCCCGAGCTGCTGCTGGCCAAGACAAGCTATTTCAAGATTTCTTCTCTATGAAACAACCCCAAAAGCATTATTATTGCAGGGTATCTCCTGGTCAGTGTCACCAGGAGTGACAGGAGATGATTAACCAGTCCCTCCCTACTTTAGGCACCAGGAACCTCCCAATTCCAGAAGGTCTGACCTTTAGCACTCTGGTTGCTGAGTCCTTCTGTGCCTTTCAACCACGTGGAGGACTCCAGGAGAAGTGTGTGCACACATCAGCAGGGACGCGCAGATTTGCAGCTCAGCAACGCAGAGAACCTCTTCTGCAGATCCTTTATTTGCTTTACTCCTCGCCCTCTTTATTCCCATATTAATCAGAAGCCTGCAGCTCACTCCTTGAATCCTTGAATCCCACTGGATTTCCTCCCCTTAGGACAATGATGGCACCTTGTGGCCAATTCACCCCTCTTGACCCACTCTGAAGTTCTCCTCTGTGCACTTCCCAGATTCTCTGACAGCCCTTGGGCAGAGCCACAGAGCTCACTACACCTCTGGGAAACAGCAAAGATGATCCTGGAACAGCCTTTGCCAAGGTCAATATCCCAAATCCTGGAGGTTTGTTTCCAGACCCAGCACAGAGACGCCACTGTTTCAATCCCAAACACCTCCATCGCTGTTCTGATCACCCCAGGGCTGAGCAATGACTTGCCTGGACTAATGCCCACAGATCAGGACCCTCTTTGTCCTTGCTGTTGGAAATCCAGAGTTTCCTCGTGGATCCCTCCCTCCCAGGTCCCACAGGTTCCACCAGTGATTTGCTGTCTCTGATGGTGGCTGTAAGTTACTTCCCAACCCTCAACGGTGAATTTAAATAATTTGACCAAATGATATTCACTCATCCTGCCCACACAAATCCTGAATCCCAGGAGCAGTGGCTGGAAGCAGCCACGGGCGAGTCCAGAAGTTACTGGAACTGCCTGGAACCGTGAAATGATTAAAATAAGGCCCAAGAACAGGGGATTGCACAGCAGCACATCCCACATGCCAAGAGGCAGTTGGGAAGCTCTCCAGAGGAAGGAAAGGCAGCTGTCACTCCTCATCCTGTCCCCGGTCACTGCCCCTGCCCGAGCACAGAGGGACAGGGCAGAGGTTGAGACGGATATCCCAACCCCTCGAGGTCCTGGGTGCTCAGCAGTTAAACAGCCCTTCTTAGAGAACCATGGAATCATTCAGGTTGGAAAAGCCCTCTGAGACCACCAAATCCAGCTGTTCCCCCAGCACTGCCAAGGCCACCACTAACCCAAGTCCCCAGGTGCCACAGAGAATCCTTCAGTTGGAACAGCCCTCTGAGATCATCGAGCCCAACCATCCCCCCCAGCACTGCCACTGACCCATGGCCCCAGGTGCCACATCTACACGTTCTTCTTCCTCCCCAGACGTGCCAGGGCAGATGCCTTCTTGCCCATAACATTTGGGACTGGTGTGTCCAAGCCTGCAGGAAGGGAAGCTGCGCTCCTGGGGCTGCTGCTCCGGTCAGCAGCTTATTCCAGGGCGGTGGCTGTTCCATGGTGAGACAAAAGGGGACAAGGGAATTGCCAGCAACAGCTCCATCCTTGGGGACCATCCCTGAGCTCAGCCCAACGGTGCCAGTGTTGTCTGGGGGGGTCTGCTTGGGAAGGGACCCTCAGCAGAATTTGGGAGCTGGTGCTGCAGGGAGGGACTAGTGTGTGACACGGACACGCAGAGTCACTGCGGAGGAAAAGCGTTCCCAACTGAAACCTCCTTGGAACTTAGATGAATTTTCCACTTTGGAAGGAAGGATGTGTCTGTGTCAGATGCCAAATCAGGGGATTCTTTGTGTGGGAAGTGTAATTGATTCCCATTTACTCCGCATCTGTATTCCTTAAAAAAGGGAGCACGTGTGAGTCACACGCCCGGGCTTGTGGTGACGCCTCCGGCAGACGGGCACAGGGACACACTGTCATCCCTGCTCCCAGAGAGCTTTTGCCACCATCGAGCCTGATCTGGGATCCAGGCAGCGACACAGCCCTTGCAGCTGTGGTGGCATCAGGCTGGTGGCACCAGGCAGGTGGCACCAGGCCAGGGGTCATCCAGAGGTCACGGTGGCAGTGGGGTGACCTTGAGGTGGGACCCAGTTTCAGCCCCAGCCACAGTGTTTGCCCAGGGCTCCAAGAGTTTTCAGGATGAGAAGGTTCAGCTTCCTTCAAAGTGATGCAAAGACAAGGCCTGTGGACAAGGGTTGGAACTGGGACCCAGGGGCTGAAGTGCAACAAAGGCAAATGCAGGTCCTGCCCTTCGGGAGGAATAACCCCAGGGACCAGCTCAGGCTGGGGGTGACCTGCTGGAGAGCAGCTCTGCACAGAAGGACCTGGGGGTCCCGGTGGACAACAAGCCCTATCCCTGGAAGTGTTCCCGAACCTGACCTTGGACACTTTCCCCATCCCTGGAAGTGTTCCTGAACCTGACCTTGGGCATCCTCACCCCTGGAAGTGTCCAAGGCCACGTTGAACAGGGCTTGGAGCAACCTGGTCTAGTGGAAGGTGTCCCTGCCCTCCAAGCCCTGTCCAACCTGGGGCTCAAAGCCTTAAACACTGCCAGGAATGGGGAATCCACAACCTCTCTGGGCAGTGTTTGAGATCCCTGAGTCTGTGGAGCAGGGAGCAGTAGGAAAGAGCAGCTGGAGGAGGCTCCTGGGGAGCTGAAGATCAAGACCTGCATGTGAATGTTCTCTGAAATAGCCTCAGCAGCCAGATAGAGGAGCAGGGAGTAAAATCCCATGGCATGAGCAGGAAAATGGGGTAAAAAAGCTGGATTTGTGCTGCTCGGAAACTAGGGAAAGCTCTAAAAATTGGATTCCCATGCTGGAGAGGAAAACCCTGCTAAACCCTGGTGGAATTGAGCTGCTGGAATTTAACACTAACAAGGTTATGGGAGAGCTTTTATCTACAGGGATAGGAAAGCCAGGACATGCAGCAAAGCACCTGCTTTGGGATGAGTCATGGAGCCATAAAGAGAGAGGACAGGAGCTGGAAAACTCCAATAAACCGTGAAGAGCAGTTGCACAAACACAACGAAAAAATAGAAACCCCAAAGTATCACTCGTGTTCCTCTGGAGAGGAGCCGGAAGTCTAAGAAATAAGGCAGGAGACCAAAATGCTGGGGTTTAATAAAAATATTGAGACACTGGATGCAATGGAAACTCCGTGGAGGAAAGACACAGCAGGAAAATGCAACTCCGAGCACTTGGGAAGGCAGAGCTGGAGCTGGGAGGGGAGTGGGACGTCACAAAGAGCCAATGGAAGCCAGTAAATCAACTCCAGTTGAGCTCTAGTGGAAGGTGACCCTGCCCATGGACAGGGGCAACGAGCTGATCTTTAAGGTCCCTTACAACCCAAAACATTCTGGGATTCGATGAGCTGCCACTGTGCACAGTTTGAAAACAGGGACTCCAAAATTCCTAAAAATTAATCTGGGCTAATAAGAAACTCCAATGGACCATTAAAAGTAAAGCCTTTTAGTCCCAGAGACTATTTCAAGACACCTGGTTGGGTGCTCAGACACAAACTACCTGTCAAGAAGGACTAGAAGGGTTTGTAAGGTTATAAGAAGCAGGGAACGACACTTAAAAAGACAAAGTTGTATTTAAATGAGAAAAAACCAGAACAGATTTCATGTTATTCTGTTCAATCGAGACAAAAATGGAGTTGGAAGAACAACGTGCAGAAAGCCTAAAAACTCGTCACTTTTCACAAACATCCAAACAGAAAACCTGTCAGGGACTTAAAAGCCTAACAGTTAATGGAGGTACCAAGGAAATGCTCCCAGAGAATAAAGCCAGGGTGGAAAAACAACCTGAAAACTGCCACCTGTGTTTCCAGGGGATGAAGGTGTCCCTGCCCACGGCAAGGGGTTGGACTAGATGCCTTTGGAAGGTCCCTTCCAACCCAAACCAGTCAATGATTCCCTGATTCAGAATCGAAGCAGCCTGGGATGAGGAAACAGGGGGACACGTTTTCTCAGGCAGAGGTCTGGGAGACCTGGGGTGGGGCTGAGGAGATCCACAGGGATCAGCTGCTCACGGGTGTTCTCTCTGCAGGAACTGGGTGGTGGGAAAGAATCTGGGAGAGGAGCAGAGCAAGGGAGGCTCTTGCTCACTCCCAGGGAAGGTGCAGGGCTCACCCTGTGAGATGCTGGGGAAAGCAAAGTTTCCGTGGGCTTAAAAAGCCACAGAACAAACCCCAGGCAGAATCCTCTCCACTGGGAGAGTCTGACCTGGGGAGACTCAAAAGCTGACACCTGATTCACAGAATCCCAGAATCCCTGAGGGTGGAAAAGCCCTCCCAGCCCATGGAGCCCACCCTGTGCCCCATGCCCACCTTGTCCCCAGCCCAGAGCACTGAGTGCCACGGCCAGGCCTTCCTTGGGCACCTCCAGGGCTGGGCACTCCAAACCTCCCTGGGCAGCCCCTGCCAAGGCCTCACCACCCTTTCCAGCCAGAAATTCCTCCTCATGGCCAACCTGAGCCTCCCCTGGCACAGCTGGAGGCCATTTCCTGTTTTCCAGGTCAAAATAAGGCCTTTTCCCATCCCAAAACAGGGAACACCGGGATCTGCATCCAAACAGCAAAGCTGGAATGGCCACAGGTACCAGCAAGTGATCTGCCAGCACAGCTGATAGTCTCTGACTGATGTCTGAACTCCGGCAGACAAATTATCCAGCAGCAAAATAAGTGGATTTAAGGATGTCACAAAGCATTACTTCGCGTGTCAGACCCTGCTCTCCGCAGGGAATGAGCAGCCACACGGAGCTCCTGCCCTATTCCGCAGGATATATGGATATGTATGGATATATATGGATATATCCATTACAGGAGAAAGAAGGGAAAGCAGAGCTGCATCTTTAAGAGCTGTGAAAGGAACAACCTAATTTAATCTATTCCAATAATAAAAACTCCGCTGCAGTTTATCAGGCAACTGGAAAGGGGATCTGATTGAATTTGAGAATCGGGTCTTGAATCTGGGAATCAGATTAGGAGGAAGAGCTGATGGAAAGAGCGGGACGTGCCCAGTAGTTGCAGTGCAAGAGGATTTCTGGAGCGTATAAATACCATAAATGAAACTCCAGGAGGGAGATAAAGGGGACTTGTGGAGCTTCCATTTCATTTTCCTCCTTGTGAAGTGCCAAACCAACCGTCAGATGACCAGAAGCTGCTGAAGGAATGTTTCATGGGGAGGAGGGACCTCTCTCAGCCGTGTCTATCCTCTGCAGGAGAAACCAACTTCCAAACCGCCAGAGTTCCCAGGAGCTGCAGGGTGGGAGCCAGGCAGCACCAGGAGAGGTCACTGCCCTTCCCTGGGAGCCTCCACATTCCATGGACAGACGTGCTCTCAGTGCTCTGGAGCTGTGGGACCCTCCAGCCTGTGGGAGATGGGTTAGGGAAGGGTTGCCTGACACCCACCCAACCTCTGCTCCCGGCGGGATGCAGCTGCTGGAGAAACAGGAGCCAGGAGAAGGGGCCGGATGGGGTGGCACGGCACTGTGCTGACACCCACCAAGCCCAGCTTCCATTCCAATTCCAGCTCATCCCAAGACCCTCAGCCTGGCACATTCTGGGGGCCCAGATCTCAGCCCAGCTCAGATGACCCACTCCCACCTCCCATGGAGACGCGTCAGCCAGAGCCAAACACAAGTGACCAAGAGCCCCAGGAGCAAGGACCTTTTGGACAGGATGTTCAGAGTCATCCTTCCTCTTCAAGGCATCCTCCAGAGTGGCACAACTGAGGTGAGAGACAGAAAACTTCCCAAAGGAAGAGCAGCAGCTCATCCATGATGTTGATGGGCACATCACCCTGGGAAGGGTTCCCTGTCAGCTTTAACGCCGAGGGAGAGGATGGAAATCACAGCTACCCTCAGCAGAGCTCCCACATGCCACGCCCAATGCAAGCAGACACGTGTGAAGCTTCCAGCTTCCAGCAGGTACTAAAAGCCAAAAGCTTTCCATCACAACATCCAGGTGGGAACTGAAATACTCCCTACAAACTCCAGGTCAGTGAAATACAACACAATAGCAGTAGCAGCCTCACTGTCTAAGCCCATTAATCAGAGGAGCTAAAATTCTGCAGAGCCTCCTGTGTGAGAAGGCGGGGAAACAGGAGGATTGGGAAGCTGCAGCAGCTGGAAAACCTGGCAGAGGCAATTAAAGCAAACAGGGAAAAGCTCGTGGGGTGCTCAGAAAAAAGAACCCAGACAAAAGAGGTGCCTTGGGGTGAGAGGGGTACAAAGGCAGCCTAAAAATGAAACCGTTTTTTGATAAGGATGGAACGCAGAGGTTGATGGGATAATGGAGACGAGGCTACAGAAATCAGCACGTGGGAAGTGCAGGCAAATCCCAGAGTGACTCTTGTGGTCAGACAGGGCTGGGCTGGGCTGATCTTTGTCTCAGAATGGGTTAGGAGCCAGTGCATGACACCACAATATGGATTTGTGATGAAGTTATAGAATGGAATTATTAAAGCTGGAAAAGACCTTTGTGATCATTGAGTCCAACCATTCCCTCAGCACTGCCAAGGCCACCACTGACCCATGTCTGTGCCACAGACACGGGTTTTTAAACACTTCCAGGGATGGTGATTCCACCAGCTCCCTGGGCAGCCCCTTCCAGTGCTCTATACCTTGTCTGAAATATTTTTCCCAACATCCAACCTGAGCCTCCCCTGGCACAGCTGGAGGCCGTTTCCCCTTGTCCTGTCCCTTGTTCCCTGGGAGCAGAGCCCGACCCCCCCCGGCTCCCCC
>VZRE01015032.1:6575-30546 GCA_013396775.1 Cephalopterus ornatus | reverse complement strand
CACTTCTGTCTCATTAAACCGAGACATACTGTAAATTCTATACAAATAATATTTTATTTTCTAATGTGTCTCCTTTCATTTTCTGTGGTTTCATTTTTGGGAGTTGTGCAATTAATTACAAATAGTCTGTTTTCCACTTTTTCTGCATCACAATTTCATTTATCTTCATGGAAGCTTAATTCCATAGACTTCAATCCTTTCTCTAGTAGTCATCTCCTATTCAGGTATCAGATTGTGAGGAAAGGCTATGCTATGTAAGCTCCTGTGTTCATTTTTCTCATTCCTGTGTCTGAGCACTCTCAAAAAGATTAAGCAATGCATCTATGTACCTGTCATATATAATCCATGTTCTCATTCTTTTCCCAAGGAGAAAAATTCTGTAACAGTGTTTTTTTCTGACTCCAAACTCACTGTTGGAAGTTTATGTTAGGGAATTTTTTGGCAGAGCACTACTTGCTCATTCCTCTAGGACAATCATCAGATGCATTCCCTCAAAAATAATGACCACTACAATCCCCACCATCTTCTCAGGCTATTTTCTTTGTCTTTTGTTAATTTCATGCTATGGCAGCAAGGAATCCAAGAGAAATATAGATTAATATAAAAATGGAAGATGCTGACTATTCATTTTCAGTAAAAAATATTAATATCTGCTTTGTAGCAAATGTATTAGAATGTTTCATTCTATTTAAAAACTGGCAGAAAATGGTAAGACTGTTTACCTATGTAAATGCTTATATATGCTCACTTCATAGGACATTTTAAAATACCTTTTTACATACTACTCAAAAAAAAAATCCTGTTTGACAGGATTTTCTGGGCTCTGCTTTGAGATTTTCTGCACCCTCTGGATTTTATCAAAGATTATTGAAGGCTCCCAGGAACCCCTGAGGAATCTGAACGTACGACTGCTCACAGGTAAGCACAGCCACAGGAGCCTTGCCATCTGTCAACCTTTGTAGCAACCTCTAGATGTATTTAACAAGCGTTTGAAGCTTTTGTCTCTGCTGAACCCTGATCAGGGAGGATCAGGCACCTTTAGCATAGCTAACAGGTAGCAGTTTATACATCAATTTGAGAAAAAAAATGGAAAAAAAGGCAAGGGATTAGCACGTCTGCTCAGACTGGTATATGCATCCTCATATATGGCAGTGATATACCACAAGGCAGTCTCTGATAGTTGTTAAAACAACAGTTCCTGCAATTTTGATAGCCTTGGCCCATGGGGTAGTTCAGAAAGAAGGAGCAGCGCTGGGAGACAAGTTGTAAAGGAATCCTGTCAAATGAAGCAGTTGTGCTGGTTGAGTCTGAACCAGAGAAGAGAATAAGAAGAAGCAGTCAATTATGACAGTGTGAGCCTTCCTGCTGCAGAGAATGGAGGTCCCTGTCTGTTGTCCTGACCTGTCATCTAGGGAGGTTTCCCACTTGTCAGAGAGAAATCAGAGGAAAAGAGAGATGATGATCCACAACCAAGTAAGAAAGTGGTGAACAGGGGTTATGTGAACAGAAAGGTTCTCAAAGTTGACAAAGCAGGGCTTAAGTAGGGTTACCCCAGTATATACAGTAATTCTTGTACTGGTCTCAATCGACTGAACATAATTATTTCAAACACTTGCTGTGTGTACCTTTGTACAGAGCCTGTATGTAACTTAGCCTGCTTTCTCATGACAAGGTGTCACTATTTTCTCAATTTCTCTTATGTTTACCTCACACTTCATATCATGTTTATTATGATATTTTAAAGTCATTAATTCTTTGCAAAAATCCCCCTTACTTCCATTGATAACTATGAAAGTTAGCTAGAAAAACTCTCTTTTTCAGACAGAAATCTGCAGTCATTGGTAATGGGAGGCACTTGAAAATTGCTTAGCATTTCAACCTGCTAACTTTCTTGGTATATCCAAAATAATCCTATTTTCCCCAGAATTTTGAAAATGCTAGGATTAAATGTTTTCATTCTAGTTGTTAACCTTACAATGAAGATTCACTTTTAATTTGACTTGGACTAGTTGGGCAGTACAATATTAGCTGGAATGCAGTTTTTAACTGTTTTCCTAGACATTACATTGAGTGTCTATACTAACAACAATAATAATAATAAAAATGCTAAAAGTCCCATTTTGCCCCTTCATGAAAACCTAGGGAAAACATTCACAGGGGCAGTACAGTCACAGTAGAAAGTAAAATATAATGTGAGAACTTTAGTCACCTACTAAAAACCCATCAGACTTGAATCATTTGCTCATGAGTATGTTCAGTGTCTTCACTTGCTATTGGGAAACAGAAAACAGCATTTGATATTAAGCCAGTGGAATAAAATTTTGCCTTATAAAAGACACATTTATTCATTACACAATATACAACAGCCATTCCATTTTTATTTAGGCAAGATTCAGAATATACTCCTATTCCAGAAAAAATATTTAAAGTAGTTTTCTTGGAGAAAGTAGAATAAAGTTCAAAAGCATGGTTAGCCATCCTCAGTATCTTCAAATTACTTCTCTGTTAATTTAAACACTAATTGCTATGGGGTTACTGCTAATCACTGATGATTAAAATATTTCACATGAAAACCTATTTCAACCTTTCACTTACTGGGGAAGAGCTTTGGAATTTTTGGGGATTTCTGGATGGACCTAAACTGCCAAAGAAGTCCAGTTCCCTTTTAGGAAACTAAATTAATTTCTGAGGCATAATTTCTTTATAATTGTACTCTATAGTGAAAGATTCATACTTGAAGTCTGACTGTCTTCTTTTATTAGTATGCGGTGTGTCAAAGTGAGGGATCTTTCATGGTATGAATCCTAGGACAGCAGGGACAGCATTGCCTCCAAGTGGAGGGAAAAAGGAGATATCAGGTAAAGGATTAAGTTCTAAGCAAATCCAGTGACTGAAACGTCTAGCCCTGGATACAGTCAGGTTGAAAACTCATCTCCCTCTTCTTTGATGTGTCTTCAGTAATAATGTATGTTCTGTTTAAGCACCATCCTCTGTGACATCCCCTTGTTTCACAGTAAGCAAACTGCAGTCAGGCCTTTCTACAGTAACAGTAATTTTTTACTAAGATACATTTTCAGTTTAGGAATCACTTCAAAGAAATCTTATTTTTCTCTGAAAGAAAAGCTTTAAAAATTCTTCTGAGTTCTTCTGTGACTGAATACGGGGGAAAATATGGACGTGGCATAAGATGATTGGAGGTTTATTATCTATAATATTATCTAATATTATAGATAATAATATAGATAATAATACCAATATTATCTAATGTTGGACCTATATTTTTCCACTTGTTTCATCAGAAAATTTCAAGGAGGAAACTTTTTGGAAAAGTCCATTACTAATATGAACAGCAAAGGTTCACCGCACATCAGCATGAGAATGTGTTTTACTGCATATTCAGTGAATGATGTCTTTAAAGGATGGATTTTGGGACTTGAGCTACAGAAGAACTACTTTAACGGAGGTTGTAGTTTCGTACACAGTTAAACGCCAGTAAATTACTTCACTGTGAAGTGATGAGACACTCAAACAGGTTTTCCTGTGAATACCCCATCACTGGAAGTATTCAAGGTCGGGGACTTGCAGCAACCTGATCTGTAGAGAAATGTCCTTGTGCATGGCAGTGAGTTGGAGTAGACAATCTTTAAAGGTTCCTTCCAACCCAGACCTTTCTATGATTTTATGATTGTCTGTTTAATTATTTCTGCAGATATCAATAAAACTGATTTTGCATGTGTGAAAATATGATTTAAAAAAATACTTCTAAATTTGATGGTTCATGAACTTTTGGCATGACACTGTTACACTAAAATAAGGCAGGAGTTGTAAGACAGATTGCAAAAACCTTGATGATAAGCTATCTAAACATTATTATGACATCTAAAAAAAATTTTCACATGGTCTCTGTGATAGTTTTCATGTACAAAAGTTTATGTTTTGATTTCAGGAAAAAATCCTGAGACAGTCAAGTGTCAACTTCAATCACTATTGAAGATTTTACTTCAGATGAGAATCTGAAAATGGATTGTTTGTAGAGTATGTGCTAACGTTTCAGGAGTTTTACTTAAATTAGAAATTTATTAATCAATTAAACATAACCCAAGGATTAATTAAAGGCAGCAAAATCAAATCATATAATAAATTAATCTTTAATTTTTTCCTTGAAGAAAAGGAAAAATATATACTTGAGAATAAACTGTGTGAGTGTGAGAAGTGCTGTGCTTTTTTTTCCTATCCAGAAAATGTTCTCAGAACCCCTACAAATTAGTAGTAGGAGGACATTAGTGTAGGAGGACAAAGCTAGAAAATCCAGAAAAACTTAAAAGCATGTTGCTTTGCCATCAGCTTTTTATGCTTTACCTTTATCTGGCTGTAAAAGGTGTTCTATTCTTTTCATACAATCATAACACAAATTTTCATAAAATTATTAGCAATCAGTGTAGTGGGAGGAAATGACAATTAAGGGAAATGTCTATATCTATATTTAAATGTAAGCTTATGCTAAACTCTGTGCTTGTCACTCCATTTCTATATTAACTATACAAACATCTTAAAATTTATGCAATGAGCAGAAATCCAAGTTTTTTCGCTGAAATTGCTGGGTTTTACCCCATATAATTCAGATGCATATATATGCATTTCAGTTGAATTTATGTAATTTAGGATCACATCACAGATGAGAAGAAACTCAAGACAACATTTTTTGGCTCGTTGGGGGCTGATGGTGGGATAGGGAGGGGGCAGTTTATGGATGACAAGCAAATGCTAATGTCATAGTTTCTGCTGTAGTTAAAGAGAAAATAACTATTGTGACTTTGAAATACCTTTTGTCAATGTGTTTCTACTTTCCCTTACTCAAACTAATTAGACTAAGATAGTAAAAAATTGGCTAACGTTTTTGACAACTCCAGCTTTGGAAGGTCCCATTCAAGACTGGATTTAATTGATTCTTTGCAAAGATGACTCTGGTTTTTGCAAATCAGACCACTCAGATGCTTCCAGATGGGCCCCAGCACGTAGCACAATCAAAATCACTAGTCACACTCAAAATCTTGGTTAGAGGTGCCTAGACCTCATTAGGAGCATGTTTATTATTCAGAAGCTGCCACCTCATTGCAATAGGCAATGTGAGTCCAACAGGTATTTTTCAGTAGTGCAGCCTATTCTCAGAACAGCAGCAGCAGCAAAGCACTCTGCCCTTGGTGGCTGCATCTTACAAAGTCATGGCAGATGAAAACTAGCAAAATGAATTCATGTCTGATGGGTTGTTTTTGCCACAACAGCTGTGCTTTGAAGGTGGGCAAGCCAAGGAAGTTAAGTTTGGCTCATGCAGAGTGTTTGGCTCTGAATCAGCTCTGTGCCCATACATGTGAATGAGCCAAGCCAGTAGGAATATTTTGGCATTACCTTCTGGCTGTCACAGTGACCTTATATATCACTTCACGCATTCTCCCTTTTGTATGTGTATAATCAGTTCCAATTGATCGACTAATGTTTTGGCAAGAGTTTGCCTTGGCTCTGACTTCAGATTTTCTGGCCTGTTTGTACAAGTTGCATCCAGCATGCCTGTGAAATATTTAAGAGTAACAAATATACATTTTTATGTTCTAGAAAATGGGAAGATGGATAAATATGAGGTAAAGATATTGAAAATAAAATGAGCAATGAAATTACCACAATAACATAAACTCTTTCTCAAGCATCAAAAAAAGGTCAATGTAACACTTAAAATTTTTCTAGTTGTTTAGCTTAGGTATAATGTATGTCAAATGTACAGGCCTGTGTAGATATTCATAAAAAGTCATGTATTTATAAGTAGGGGGTATGTATGACTATTTGTCAAATTATTATGGAAGAATGAGGAGAAAAAAATCATTGTCAGTAAGATGTCATCAAGGAAAGAGTGGAGTAGAGTAGGTTTTGTCGCCAAAACTGAAGGAGGATGTTTCAATATGATATCATTGGATCTGTACTCAGAAATTGTAGGCTATAGTTTTAGAGCATGTTCTGTTACATAAACTATATATTTTCACAGAGTAGTGTCATCAATAACATCTCCTAGTGTTAAATTAGTCTGTTGATTAATTTTTGTGAATTTAGACATACATACATGTCGTGGTTTAACTCCAGCTGGCAGCAAAGTACCACCCAGCTCTTTGCTCACCACCCCTTTCATGGCAAGATAGGGAGGACAGTCAGAAAGAGAAAGGCAAAAGCTGTAGGTTGAGATAAGAACAGTTTAATAATTGAAATAATATCTAATAATACTAAGAGTAATAAGTGAGGTAACAAAAAGAGAAAGAGAAATTGCACCCAAGATAAACAAGTGGTGCACAATACAGCACCATAGGGCTGATGCCCAGGCCAATCCCCCAGCAAGGATTGGCCCCTCCCAGCCAACTCCCCCAGTATATATACTGGGGGGCATGATGTTCTATAGTATGGAATATACCTTTGGACAGTTTGGGTCAGATATCCTGGCCATGTTCCCTCCTATCCCCTTGTGCACCTGCTTACTGAATTTAGGTCATCACTTCTTAGCAACAATTAAACCATCAATGGGTTATTAGCATTATTCTCATACTAAATCCAAAACACAACACCGTACTAGCTACTAGGAATAAAATTAACTCTATCCCAGATGAAACAAGGGCAACAATGTTGATTAGATACAGAGTAGTCAATGAGCTCCAAGATTTATCACTGTGCTATTATAGTTATTGGTATAAACTGGTAAAAATTCCTAATTAATTTCAAATCTCTCTGGAACTTCTGTTATCTGAGATTGCTTTATTATGAGATTTTTGATACAAATTTTGAATTGGCACAACAAAGCAAGGACACAAGGTCTTGCTGCCATAGTCATATAATGACAGTATAACTATCACATGAAAATTACTTCACTTCTTTGCATTAATAGTACCAGTGAAGAAATGAACTTCACTGGATTAAATACAATACATAAATACATTACAAATATATCTTTATTCCAAATAAGTCATTTAAATAAGGGAAAGTAATCCATTATGCCTCAGAAACTTGTATATTTATTGCATTTGATACTTCACCTGAACGTCTTAAAGAAGAATTTGATAAATTGAAAACTAACTATGTAAATTAATCAAGAATCATTCTAAAAATTTTCTTCATCTATTAAAATGTATAAATTACTTTTAATTTTCATGACAGGAAAATAATGCTCTCTACACAAAGAAAATAATCATAAAGAATCTTATTGTGTTATCGTGCAGCATGTCTTAACTGAGGCTTGGAGGAAACATCTCTTGAGTTCAAATGCTGAGTCCATTTAGTGTCTCTTCACTCTGCTGAATTGTGATGAGGACATACACAGCAGAGGTTAGATTGAGGTCACCAATTGATTTCATTTAGGATAATTCATTGTCAAATAGTGGTAACCTTTACTGTGACCTTGAGATGGACTGAAACCAGTAAGCCAATGGCTAAGGAGAAAAGTAAAATTAAGAGCCTGCCCTTTCTCACTCTCTTGAGTGTAAAAGAATGAAAATAATTTAAACAAAACTAAAAAATCTCACTTTTTGAATAACTTAGGATTCTGAGAATGAGCTTTCCTTATTTCAGCTGGTGTAGCTCATTGGTTGCTTTGACTCAGGTTCATCTTGGCAAAGATACAGTTCAAGCAGAGAAAAGAACATCTTTGTAGTGGAATTAAGACCTTAGATACTTAAGCCAGTTGCTGAAACTTAGAGAAGATGACTCAAGGTTCAAATTAATTTTGTATGTATTACTAAAAAAAAAGCTCAGAGACCCTATTTACAGAACTCTTCTGAGACTTGTGACTTTCATTTGAGATAATTTGAGTGTCTCATAAATTGAAATAAATGAATAATCTATTAATTCTGTTCACTGAACACTTTTCTTTTTTACACACTGAATATAGTGTGCTGTACAAGTGCATAAATACTTTTTTATAGTTGAAGAGAAAAAACAGAATATGGCTTTCTAGTTTTAAAACCTCCATGCGCTGAACTTTCAATATCTCTTGGGAAAACAAAAAAAAAAAANATTAAAAAAAAAAAAAAAAGAAAAGAAAAAATCCACTTAGGAACAATGGAAATGGGAAGTTGAGTGGTTTTTTTGCAAATTATATTCTTAAGCATTAAGAACTTGTGGACTTTGGGATTCAGGAAGCAGTTTCCAGCCCGGATGGCCACAGTTGCAGCCTGGTAGATGTGGCTGCTGTGGTTTCCTGTGTACATAGGAAAGGACAGGAAGCTGGTTGCTGCCTAACAAGATATAAAATGGATGGTGAAGGCCTGAGCGTGATGATAATGATATGGCATAAGGGGTGAAGATTGCGCAAGAGCTGTCTGGGATGAAGTGGATTTTCCTCACAGGAGCCTGTATAGTGCTGTGTTTTTGACTTGCGAATAAAATAGTGTTGATAACACACCAGTGTGTTTGGTGTGATATCTGTTTCTCACTCTGCCTCTTCAGTGGGTAGGCTGGAAATGGGGAAGGGGTTGGGAGGGACACAGCTGGGTCGGCTGACCCCAACTGACCCAAGGGACACTGTATCACGTGATGTCATGCTCAACAATAAAACCTCAGGGAGAGGAGGGCAAAGGAGGGACATTCTTGTTTACGGTGTTTGCCTTCCTGAGTAACCATTAAACACTCAGTCCAGAAAGTGGCTAAACACCTGCCTGCTGACAGGAGGTAGTGAATAAAGGACTTATTTTGTTTTGCTTGCACACAGAGTTTTGTTTCGCTTAGTACATTGTCTTTATCTTGATCCATGAGTTTTTGTCACTTTTGCTCTCCATGATCCCACTAGCAGGGGAATGAATGAGTAGCTTTGTGAGGCTTAGTTACTCACCATTTTTCTCTGACACCTTACTGCCTTGACTATGCTGGTGTTGTAGGATCATGATTTAGTCTATAGGCTGAGACTTGCCTCAGCAATTTTTTGTAAGGAGAAGATTTTATGTTTCTTTCAAGCTAATCACCTGGGCTATTCTTTGTATCAATGAAGAGAGATAAGCACTTTGAAAAAGTGATTTATTCTCTTATTAGATAGGTACACAACACATAGGCAGAAAGAAATATATTCTGGAGGTGCCTCTTTTCATCGACCATGGAGAGAATGTAATTGAGACCTAAATTAGAGTACGCTTCTAATATGTAAGCTGGAAGATATGAACCCAAGAGTGAATGCACACTAAGGCTCAGTTCCTCCAAAAGATTTAGACTCTAGTTATCTTGCTATCAGTGAAAGGAAGGAAGTACCTGAATACTTCTGAGGATTCAGGTTGAAGACATTTTTTCCATTTCTAAGGTTAATAAACAGTTCTTTCACCCAAGATTCATGTTTACTGGCAGCATACAAACCTACAGTACAAATACATTCATATAGCTTCATAAAAGTGAATACTTACGAAGTTCTAAACATTTTCTTCACGTCTGTGTAGTACCTGGGATTATAACTTTATAAAACTGTAGATGTGACTTACATGAAGTGAATCTTTCGGCTTGTGTTTCAAACAAACTTTACCCCCTACACTCAAAAAAGACGAAACAAGGATTTGTGTAATTTTAGTGTAATATGCTTTTCTTTTCATACACAACATCTAAAGGTGCTTAGTCAATGGTACTGTGGCATGCACTGCAAAGCAACATACCAAATGCAAAAAAAAAAGTGTTTAATGGATTAATCTGAAAGTGATGAAGGTATACAGAATAACCAACTCAAGCTGGAACAAAGCGTTGTTGTAAATTCAGTGAGAATGAATGAGTGCCCAAATTGGTTGGCAAAGAGACCATTAAGAAATACTTTCATCCTAAAAAATTAAGGATGAGGACAATTCCAAATCTTGGTCTCTCTGAAGTCACCAGAAAAACTTATTCTTCCTTACACTGATGAAACAGAATTTTATCATAGCACCAAAATCAAATGAGACTTATTTAATGCTGTAAATTTTACTTTGGTAAATTGATTTTTCTGCATGCAATTTTGTGATGATTAGAAACTAATGGGTGAAAGAGATAAGACTTAGCAGGTAAAAGAAAACCAGCAAAAAATGTGTAAAAGGATACAGCAAGCTTTCAAGATGCTTTTGAGATGTTTTAAAAAAAATTTGTAGTAGTATACACAAAAAACTGCCCAAGAGCTTCCATGGATGATGCATGAAAATTCAAAACACTGGGTAAGGACAAATGTTAAACTATTTTTGAGCTAAAAGAATAAGTGGAAAATTATTGACCAGTCAGTTCTATTCCAATTTGCCACATTAATCAACTAATTCTAAGGTTAGGACCTCAAGAAAACATGTTGTAAAATAATTGTATCAATTTTCTGATAATATCTATGTCATACTAATGTAACTTGTCTTTAAGTTAGGCAAATGATGAGGAAGAGCAAAGAAGATACAGAAAAAATCATACAAGTAACTTGACTTAGGAAGAATTCTTTTGCTCTGATGATGATTTTTTCATGACATTCTCTTAATGTAGATATAGATATCTTCAAATACATATTGTGGCCAAAAGAAAGAATATACTGCATTCTTGATGCCCAACCACTAAGCTTAAAATGAAGCAGGGAGAGCAAACAAATACTGCAGGAAACTTTCTGATGGCACAAGGAATTGAACATTGAAAGAGGTTTGAGGCAGCTACAGAACATCCACTGTTGTTTTTAACATTTTTGTTGGGAAGGAGATGTATCGGTAATCTATACGAGGTCACAGATGGGTAAGATCACAAATTTATGGTCTTGTGAGCTGCACTTTTCTGTCAGGTACAGAGAAACAGAACATCCTAATTTTATTTAACTGTATGAACAGATCTATTGTGTGGGATATTATAGGCCTGTGAAAATAACATAAAATAAGATTGTTCCATAAGCACCTGTATTAACTATATCAGGAACGTCTGTCCATCCATCTAACACTGTGAATCGTGAATTCAAAAATCATGTAAAGGAAAGTTAGGATGATGGAAATACTCTGCAGAAATGTTAAGGACAGAAATCTCACAAACAACCCTACCGCTGGAGATATTTCTAGAACTAGTATACACTTTAGACCAATGTACCTTAAGTGCTGCCATTTCAGTTTTTACATACCTTCATGGTTTTCCTTTATGAGTGTTTCCTATACTAAAATGGTTTTCCATCCTCCTGGTTAAATATGATGTACAAATGACCACATTTTTCAAAGTGAAAAGGTAGAAAACAATAATTTCAGTAATGGCATAAAGTGGTTTTTCAGGGACTCACCAGTCAAACCTCAGATCAATAATCAGTGACTCTATAAACCTGCTGCAGATCTGGCCAATTTTATTATAAATAATAATAAATTCATAAATATTTCAGGAAATTTAAGACTGAGGAAAGCAGTATAATCTCAAAATATCCATAAATGATCCATCACTATTTGTTTTTTCTTCTTCCATTACCAAATGTGGACTTGTGGAATTTAGAAAAGCAGACCAAAAAAACCCTTAGAGGAGAAAGGCAACAAGTAATAGTAAAGTAATTCAGAGGCTTTGAAGATGAATAATTGAAAGGAATGATTTTTCTATATCAACACTAAAGTATTTCCATAGTGGACCGAAATACGTATTAATGTAGTGATGTATTTTTTTACCCAATGCACAAATGTATTTGATATTTTAGCATGTCTTTTATGTGCTTCACACTGTGCTCTTTAATACAGTTTAGCATTACTGATTACTGGAACTTTATCTAACTTATGTCAGCGAAAAAGCTGCCTTTGGGATGAGTGAAGATAATAGCATTACTGAAAATTTGCTAGATTTATGATTGACTTCCCTAATTTTTTAGTTTCAAGAAGTTGTACAACTGTTAGATGTTACAGTCATTCCTTACCTAATATTACCTTGGAATCATATGAAGGGCATTTACAGTTCCCTTCAAATTAAAAGGTTTTCATTTTATAACACTCATTTAAAGCGTCCATCATGATCAGAATGTTCAAGTTCTTCCTTGCCATAATTACACTACAATAAACTAAATCTAGAGACAAATTTAGTCAATATAGTAAAAATTTTGCATCTACTTGATTCCTAGTGTGCATAAGACATTTTTCCTGCAAGTTTTCTTATTTTTATGTGAGAATGATTTATATAAATTGCATATATATTAAGCCCTGAAAAATGAAATTTTACTGTGAATAGTTTATGATTTGATAGATGAGATTTCTGATTTCCATCTGGATTTGTTTTGTATCTCAATTGTATAAATAAAAGTTATATTTGCACATCATCTGTATATCAGCTAAGCAATTCAGTTCCTATTATGAAACATGGTGTATGTTTTCTGGAGTCTTAAACATGAATTACCTGTCTTGCAAATTTCCTAATTAGTTCTACCAATTTTCTTTCTGTCTCCAGGTAATATGAGCCACTGATCTGGATCTGATGTTGCTAACAAAATAGAGCGCTGAACAAATGTTTTAGGTCACAGTCTGTTTACAGCACTAGAAAGAGTGCCTTATTTATTCCTTAATTTATATATTTGGATTTATTTATTAATTCATCTCGGGGAGGGGGAAGAAAAGAAAAAGAAAAGATTCTTAGACCTTCATAATGATTCACATCTGTTTCAAAGTACCCATTGATCTAGCTGTCAGCTTTCAAGGGAATGCTAATTTTAAATGCAACTTTTCAGTGTCAAGAGACAAAGGTGTTTCTACAGTATGGTTCAAAATTCTGTCTGACTATCTACATGTCTGCATTATATCACAGTTTTTAAACCCACAATCTCATTTCACCCATGGTGATTTCTATTTATTTTAATCTGAAACAATTTAATTTTTAAAAAATATCAGATGAGTAGAACTTTAATTTGTTAATCCATCCAGTCATATTTTGGAATACAGTAAATGCTTTTTCATCTGTAGTGCAGCTCATATTCTGTGGTGGAAAACTCCCATAATAGAATTATGACTGTACAGCAGGAGCTGAGTGGAATTTTTATTGTGAGTATTTTTGTGGTATTAAGAAAGTAGCACAAAATACTTGTCAGGATGACATTCATTCCCACCCTCAACTTTAGCAGTGAAAAAAGTAATCACTGAGGTATCTTCTATAATCAATATATTCAAACAAACTATTCAAAATGTACTCCCAATTTGAAATCCAGACTGTGTCTTCAGTGATGTTTCAAGTAGTGAAATTGTAAAGAAATTACCCCAGTTGACTCCCTTCCTTGGAGTCAGCCTTCCAGAGAAGGACAAAATCTTAGACGTAGACACAGCCAGGGGAACTGGCACAAATTAACAGAAGAGATTTTCTGCACCATAAAAGCCATGTTCAGCAATAAAACTGGAGAAGCATGCTGCAACAGGAGGGATGTTCCAAAGTAGCTATTTCTCAGAGATCGTCTGGGCTTTGGTCTGCTTGTGGGGGTCGTGAGTGGGTGTAAGTTTTTTGCCAAGTATTAAACTGTCTTTTTCTTGACCCATGAGTTTTTCTCATTTTTGCCTTTCTAATTCTCTCTGTCAGCCCTCTGTGGAAGTGACTGAGCAACTAGGCTGAGATCAACCCACCACACAGGGAAAAAGTAACTTTAAAATTATATCAAAATATAAAATTAATTTAAATCATGGTTGTGATATTCAATTCCACTTCTTAATTTTATATTTAAATAATAAAGAAGTTTTACATTGGCTATTCTCAATACAACTATTATGTTGGTTATCTTTTTATATGCTTAAATAACAGGATGTTATATGCATAAAATTCATTCAGTCACTAATCCCATAGATGATTATGTATCTATGAAGAAAAACTAATCAGCTGTTACATTACTTAAGGACTCCATGTTGTCACAGTATATGTAAAATCTTCTAAGATTGGCCATGTAAAGATATTGTAAAGGATTTGGTACTAATTTGCACACTTTTAGAGTCTGACACAATTATTTTTTACTCACTGCAGGGTCTGTCTTTGAGTCAATAACTATTTCCATTGTGAGAGTGCCTGCCATAACAAAAGAGGATAAACATAACGTTATTTGGATTTATTTATAAATGGAAATATTAAGATTTGAAATGAAGCTTTGTACATGGGCATACGTTTCTGTAATTTCATGGATTATTATAAGCAACTTAAAGAAAAGACCTTGATGCTGACACAAGAGTGTTCAGAGGATAGTCTTAACCCATGAAAGTAATTTTAAGTATAGGCAAGAGGTGACCATGAATAGTGTATACTAAAGCTTTTTCACCTCCCTAGGAAGAGGGGATAGTCTCATTGCAGTGAAGTAGATGGTTGCTGCTAACAGAGACAACATTTGGAATCACAGAAAAATTCAGAAATAATATCTTTTTCAAACATTGCCTGTAAAGAAATTCTAAAATTATTTATAGTGCACTAAAATTATTCATAGTGCAATTATTCATAGCACATGGTGTTCTGAGAATGCAACATACAAATTGTTTGCACCTTGGCTTCTCATGAAAAATAGATCTGCACCTCTATTGGCCAATTTCAGTGGGATTGTATAGAAGGGTCTCAATTGCAGTGCAATGCAGGAAGAGAGAAGACAAGGCCTGTAAGTACCCTAACTCTGGTTAAAAAAACTACAGAATAATGGCAAAAAATCCTAGGGAAACTTTTTGGATAGAAAACAATCTTTCTTTCTTTCTTTCTTTCTTGAGGAAGCATTGTAAGACATAGGGTGGCAGAAGAGAAATATAAATTAAACAGGAAGTTATTGCCCCTGTCATTTATCTCCATATTCAGAGAGCACGACTGAAAGGGACTATTTCCCAAAGGTCTTCAGTGTAAAAGTTCTCAACTCAACAGTGTCAGCTTCCAAGAGTTCATCTAGGTTAGGAAATATGTTTAGGATTCAGGTGGGTTAGCTAACTAGCCACCTTGTCGTGATCTGTACTGATTTTCCTCCTCTTGACTGCCTCAGAACATTTTATAAAATGTATTTTAAAACCTCAACATCTCCATTCAGCCTTTTTCTGAGAGCTGTACTGAATAAAACAGTTTTGAGTTGTTTTTTTAATCAACCTCATTTTCTATATATTTAGGAGTTCGTAATCATAGTCTGTTTTCTTCTTCTATGAAAGCCTCTGAACTCTGGAAATAAGGAGCCACATCTGTGGCACACTGGTTAATTCGCCTGCAGGGAAGCCAAATTGCAAGTAGATGTGGCTGGTGTTGTGCCAAAGCTGAGTTACCTCCTAGAAAATCAGCCTCAATGTCACCTACTGCGGTTCTGTTAGTGGCATTGAACATTATATTTAAACAGTAAGCAAGGAAATCTTGTGGCACTTTGATCCTTAATATTTTAGGTGGGTTTTTTCCCTGATTTGTATGATCCCTTCTGGTTCTTAAAAATGTTGCTTAGATGGAAATAAAGTCTTATGAGATCCTCCATTAAGACCTGGGCAGCTAGAGGTGTCTTAAGAGTCAGTTATATATGTGCCATTACAGTGTACATTATATGTGCTCAGTTAAGCATCTAGATAACCAGACCTTCAAATTGAAAACTGCTTGAAAAGGGACCATGGTGGGACACATCTGATTTGGGCTTTATAACAAGCAAAAGAGAAAACAAGCCAGGATTGTAAGACTGTGATCACCTGGAAGATCCAGACCTGCATCCCTTCCCTCATGCTCTAATTCCTTCCTTTTCTAGTTCATGTGCAGAGAAAAAAATTAAGTCCATTCTGAAACATTTGCATGACTATATCTCCCCCTTGGCTTTCTCCATGAGAAAAAAGTACCAGCAGGATTAGAAGGGTATTTATAAAGATAAACAAGCAAACAAAAATTAGTTTTTTTCTTATTAAAATTATGTTTAATTACTCCAAAGTGAAACTTCTGTAACATTTAATCCAATAATACAAATAGGGGACAAAAAAGCTTAATTAATCAGCGTAATTGAACACAAAATTGAAAGCAATATCCATTAACTGGGGAAGAAAAATGACAACATAGTAAAGTGCTACATGCATTATTAATTGTTTTAACAGATTCTATTAGAACACTGGATTAAAAGGTCCTTTGAAGATGTCTTCATAAGCTCCCCTTTTCAGTAATCATAAATCAACTATAAAATACTGTTATGTAAAACAGTTGGCATACTTAATCTCAGCCGTAAAAATTATTTTACTTTGTTCAGATCCATCCTTCCAAGATTCGCCTTAAATGTTTCTAGAATTTCCTTTTTCTTAAAAAAAAAAAAAGAAAATAAATTTACCATCTTCAGATAATTATTTTCCACTTATACTTTCAAAGAGATAACAGATTGTGCAGAACATTTTATTCTTGCTATGACTGTCACAAAAAAAGAGTCTTCATAGTGGTTATTGGATATTTTAAAAAATTATAGCTACCAAGAACTAACCTTTTGAAATTGAGCAGGGAACATGTATTATGATATTTGAACATATGCATATGACTGAAAAGTTATATAACACCGACTAGACAATAGCACTATTTGTGTATCAAAGTAGTCTTGAATTATCATCCTATCAGGGACATTTGTTCTAACCTAGATGAATAAAATGGCAAAAAATGGAAATTATTTGATCAAAGCTAGACAAGAGGTACCATAGCACCAGGAGCAGATTCTGTTTGCAAGCTTTTCAGATTCCCAGCTCTCTGTTCCTTAGAGCAGATTGTTTCATTTTTAACTCTGCCCTTTTGCTGTGCCATTGCAATGTTTCATCCCACAGTCTTTCTTATTGTGTGAACCTTCCATGGAGGGCACTAAGAGCTGCAATTTAGCTTTAAAGAAAAGAAAACCAACAAAATTTAAAACAGGATTTTTAAAAGAAACAACAAAATACTTAGTATAGACCTTCCATTATAAAGCATGCCACTAGTTGCTATTTTCTTCCAAGCTGAAATGGGAATGATATAAGATATATATATAAGATTGCTGGTAAATCTTTTTCGCTCTACAAACCACAGCAACTTTTTCTTTTAGTTGTGATCACTTCGTCATTTGATCCCTTCTTTTTCTCATAAAGATATTAGGAAATTCAAAATAAAATTACTTATCCTGTGAGAGCAATTCTCAGTGTGGCCGTTTGTGTTATACGTTTGTCTGCTTGCAACCTGGAAGTTCTGGGTCAGGAGGTGCAGGTTCCCCAACGGTTTAGCAACATACTCATCTGTGATTACGTGACACCCATTTAATGCTCTCTGAAGTACATAGATGGAATAGATTTGACTTTACAGAATACATGTAGAACTTCATCAGCAACTGCTAATTCATCAGTTTTCTTCAACAGCCTTCAAGCTGTGGTTTCCTGATAACAACTAATATTTTGTTAGCGCAAACTAATCAGAGAAGCAGCCTTTCTGGAGTGACACTGAATATATCAGTCCACAAAAAATGTAAGTCATTGCCACACACAGAGTAAGCAATACATCCTCTCTTGCGTGAATTCGTTAGTGAAATGACTGTTTTCATTCTGTTTTACTCTGCTGCATGATAGGCTTTCACACTATCAGTAAGTGAGAATCGGTGAATAAAGATGAAGTAAGTAGACTGTCAGCAAACATAAACAGAGTTTTAAGCACACTGAAGAGCAAGAAGGAAGCCATCCTCCATCAATAACAGATGTTTAAACTGCCAAATGAGTCAGAATGTTGACGACTCACCATACTTGCATATCTTCTTCCTGAGGAAGACTTGTGCCTTTGACCTTAGCATCCTGGGCAGATTGCAGGGTTGATACTAGAATGTTTGTCTTTATCAGTTTCAATTATGTTGTTATAAGATGTTATAGTAATTGATTGTGACTGAGTTAATAATATCTCCTTCACTAGATTGATAATACTTTAGTTAATCTAACAATAAATCCTTAGTTTTGTATATAAGGTGTATTTCTTAACCCACATAAATTACATGCAGTCTTTGGTCTGGTACCCTGCCCTTGAGCTCATTTGTAATTTAGATGCAGTATTGTAATGCCAAAATAGCAGAGTGTATGAAAGAATCCACAATTTCATTCACATTTTAGCATTTATTCTGTGTATTCTTGCTTGAACTCATTTAAATCAATCCATTGAAAAATCATACTCAATTACCAAACTGCATTATTCTACAGAAGTCTCATTAACTATAAATGCAATTACCGTGCCTACCACATATTTATTTCCCAATATTTAAGGCATTTTTAAAAGCATCATGTAGCATTCTTTGGTTCGCATTTTCATGCAGACATTTTTAACATCCTTCATATACACTGTCAGGTTGGGAAGCTTAGCTGCAGCTTGCGATCATTTCATCCATACAAATAAAGCATTGGTTTTACAGCATATACTTTAACATAATGAATTTCAGAAACACAGTCAGGGACTAACTCAGGAAACTAAGTAGACTCATTTAATGCTATCAAACATTTATATGAAGAAATAAAGATTCAGTTTAAAAATCTCTTATTACAAAATACCTAATATAGTATTTTGATAGCAAAATTGAAAATGAAACTGTGAAATTTAGCCCAAAATAAGACATTCTGATAATGATAATATTATTTTTGCTTTCCTTAACTACCCTATAGGTGAATGCTGATGAATGTTAGTAGCTTGACATAGTTATTGTAAATTAAGAATCAGTGACAGTTGCACACCAATATCACGAAAATCTGATAAACCAGCATAGCTGTATAGAGACCATTTTGCATTGCTGGGTTATATGTGTGATGTCAGTGACTACATCCTGTTCCAAAAGTACTGGGTAAATTTTGGGTGTAGGAAAAGCAGTCCATTTCTAAAAAGAACAGATGAGGGTGTTGTTGTTATGGCTTGATCAAAAGCAAAATACAAGCAAATAAATAAAGAAATAAAATCACACTATGAAACTGACAGAAAATAGAACCTGGGAGAAGAAAACACCCACATTGTTACAGTCTCCTTTCAGGTAGTTGCAAAGAGCGATAAGGTCTCCCCTCAGTCCTCTTTTGTCCAGGCTAAACAGTCCCAGCTCCTTCAGCCACTCCTCATAAGACTAGTGCTCCAGACCCTTCACCAGCTCCATTATGTTTTATTTGGGGACTTCTGCAAGAAAAGAGGTAGATTCACAGAACCATTTCCCATCTACCTTGAGTTTTGTAATCCTAGTTTCTCCAAGGTGAAAATCCTGGTCTTGGCCTCTCTCCTACTCAGCTGAGTTTGAATTAGTATCTGCCACTTCCAACTAAAACGCTTATAGCACTGTGTTTTTTGAGAACAATCTTTGATGGTCTTTTACTTTGAATAGGTGCTTTAAAAAAACCTGCAACCAGGACTAGACTTCTAACTAAGATATCTCTCAGCTAGGTGCCTGAATATCAACAATAGTTTCACTAATGATTAGTAGTCTTCTTATTAATAAATTGCACAAAGGGAAACATCTCCAGAAGAAAATATTTTGAGCATCCCTGTTGATAGGTTTGAGTTGCAATGGATGACAAAAATAGGAACAGAATAGTGATCCTCTGTGTCACCATCCCGTCCTGGGCAGCAGACCTTAGATTTTGCATAAACCTGTCAGCTGTAACCTTTTCTCTACATCCCTATCTTCATAACTACTAAGCAGGACAAGATGTTAGTGCTCAGCACTCATTGTTGAAGGGGGAATGAGACAGCTGTTTATTCAAATCAAGAATACATTATATTTGCAGGAAAATGTGCACATATTGGCTGCACAAGCAGATACTCATTTGAGATGAATGTAAAGGAAGTAGTGAGCAGTACACTGTTTTCTATAGTGTTGAGTTAAAGACTGAACTTCTAGAGTATGTATGGAAAAGAGGGCAACAATGAGGAATTCACAGATTACAGGACACAGACTTTCCACAGTTCTATAGAAAATTAGAGCTATAATTTACAGTACTTCTTAAACTCCTTAAGAAACTCTTTCTTTTGCCTATGTCAGCTGAATGACACACACACAAAAAACCAGTGTTCTGGTTCATATTTTTGTAATTTTAACTTTTTTTTAATCTATATGGTGCTCTACATCAGTGCTGAGAAGCTCAGGCTTTTCCCAGTTTCATTATATAAAGAATGGCAGATTGAATCCCTAGTATGCAAATTACTGATTGAAACATTAAACTAATAGACTGATTTCATTATTCAGACTTGACACAAATGAGATGAATGTCATGGATTAAATTAACAAATAAATAACTTAAAAGGGATAATAGGTGTTTTCATCCACCCCCAAAGGATTTGAGATCAAAACAAAGGCCAGATTTTACATCTGCTTTTCTACCTGTTCTTAGATAGTCAAATCCAAAGAAACTAACACGTGGAGCTCTGTTTTTAAGGGTAGATGCAGACAGAGGCTCATCAAGGTTCCAGTTTTACAAAGGTAAAATACAGCTGCAGTCCCTGTTTTAGACTTATATACTGAGACCTATTGTGTCTTAGTGAACAACATTATTATATACTGGGACCTATTGTGTCTTACTGAACAACATTAAGTAGTGAATAATTTTCCATTCCTCCGGGAGCAGCCATCAGATTTATGTTGGTTCACATATGGCTCCATGAAATAAACAGAAATGCAGCCATACAGCACTTATGTGCCACAACCTATTGGGCCTGTGATAGAGGGCTAGGAAGTGGGACCACAAACTTGTTATCCCTAAAGAACGTAACACAGAAAAGAGTGGACATTAGGAAAAGCTTCATAAAATTTCACAAATCCTCAGCTTAAGAACCCACACACATTTTGTATTTACTACTGGATAAGCAGCCAGGTTCTGTTCACACATCTGACAAACACATCACTAGCTTTTGAGTGAAATGTGGAGAATGAAGTTAGTTTTCTCACTCAGTCTTTAGTAGTTTTAATAATTTTTTTTTTACAAGTTGAAGATCTGATTTTCTTTAACTAATGTCTTTGAATAGGTAAATTACTTCCTACATTAATTTGACTTTAATTCCACAATCCTAATTTAAAGTCAAGAGTCGAGTACATTAAGGCTAATATTAAGCCTTGAGTATCTATCTAAAAATGAAACAGCAAATGAAGATAGTATTCCAGAAAGAAATGCAAGGTAGCTTTGGAAGATGTGATTCGTAATTCCTTTCTGCAGTATCATTCTATCACATCAGATATTTCAACTTTTAAATAGGTTGTCATACCTTAACAGTAGGTATTTCCCTGTAAAAAAATACAAGGACACTGTTAGATGAAACACAAGATTGTGATTTAAAAGTTCATGTCTCCTAAATTAAGGAGAGTTTAATTTCATACCGTGTTACACAAGTTATGTTCAAACCACTCTCCCCTCCTCAGCCGGACTGCAAAGCCCAGCTCGCACGTCCTCTGCCACAGCCAAAGTGCTCTGCTGCCATCTTAAGGCAGCACGAGCAGCGCCCGAGCAGGACGTGCTGATGCTCTAAGCGCCCACTACTTAAAGAGACCAATTAACCTCCCTGTGCAAGCCACCAAATGCCACTTTGGTCCTTATGTCACTGCGGAATCTGTGTACAAATTACTATGGCGAACAGCACATTTACGCTCAGTGTTACTGGGCTGCCTGGATAATCCTCAAAATGACAAATCACTGTCTGCGCTATTAATTTTCTTTCTGTCAAGTCTAGAAAGATGAGAGATTTTGGGGACATCGTACAACATGTCAAGGAAATGCCAGCTGTCTCCATAACATCTCAGTGCTAACAATGGAGGGAGATTGATGATTCGTACACAGCGCTGTTTTTCATAACTTTAACAAATCTGAATTCCTCAGCAGATAAAGTAATGGAATCTGTCAGTTGGCAGGAAAATACTCAAAGCATCAACAGATATTTAAATAATCAATATTGTAATGCTTGAAGGTGGCTGCAATAAACTAAAGGAACTTAAACTTTCACACAATAAAAGATATATTCCCATATTCCTCATTCCTCATGATGACTGTACTAAAGACATAATCACAGAGACAAACTCTTAAAGGAATGATGATATGTTTCTTTTGCAAAGGAAAGTACTTCTTCTTGTCAGGTATTAAGATTTGATATATGTGTGACAAATATTCAAAGAAATTAGAAATTCTCAGAGTTTTGAGCAGCACCCTTCAATTAGATATGCTGAAATTAATGACAGATACTTATATGAATTGCAGGGATACACCTACAACAATTCTAAATGCTTATATACATCACTGTGCAGACTGAGCTCTGATTGTTTAGGATTACTTTCTAAATCTGGGAAAGGTCTTCCAGGTCATGAAATAATAACAACAGCATCTCTCCTGCTTCACCTTATAAACTTACCAAGGTGCTATTTGATAGAAATCTCAATAGAAATCAATAAGCTCTATCAACAAATATATCTAAAAAGAACAGTACTGTATCAAAAAAAAGAAAGTGTGGTGTGCCTCAGAAAGAAGAGACTATGGCATACTCTCCCCTTTTCTCTGGGAAGCCATTCTCAAAGATTACTGTGGATTCTGGCTTATAACATACATGGGACTACAGCAGCCCTCACAGCGCTGCTTCTTGAACCTCCCAGACAAAAGTATCTAGATTTTTGTTTTCATTCATTATGTCTATTTTTCTGGGCTTTGCAGACTCCAATGAATAGCTTAGATTTCCCTGAAATTTTATTTGTTTTTACCAAAATTTACTTACCTGTAGAAAACACACGCTTTTTTTTCTAAGGGGTATATTTTCTTTACTTTATTGAGTCCCCTATTTTGTGAACAAGCTTATACAGAGAGCACTTGCTCTCTTTCTCTCTCTCTCTCTCTCTCTCTTTTGCCTTTATTCTTATTCTTTGCTGTAATGGATCTGAATAAGAATTTTTTGAGGATCAGTTAGTAAACGAAACATAAACTGAACATGTTCTTTTGACTTGTGAATTTTGAAAGGAGGTGTGTTATGTCTCATCCTCACACAGATGAATTCTGAACATCTTCCATAGAGTAAAGGCCAGATAAAATTACAAGCTTCACTACTGAAGAGAACTAGGACTATCACAAAAATTGCTTCTGTCCCCACACCCTTTCACTGGAAGCACATTGCCTCAGAATGATGGAAATTAATAAAGAGGAATGCTGAGGAAACAGACTTTTCCCTCTGAGCTACACAGTGAAGTGTTCAGATGCCCCAGAAAATAAAGTGCCCCAGCTCTCCTCAACAGAGAATGAGAACAGGAACAAAACTCAGGTGTTCTTCTATTCTCTATAATGGTGAATATACTATTTTGGAATTCAATAACTACTTCCAAATCAAGAGCTTTTATGCTGGTCTTTAATTATCAGCTTCTGGGCGTTACCAAAGGCAAGAGGTACACTACGTGTGTGTACTTTCAGTCTGATTATTCAGTATATTTTTTTATTTTTATGGAAAAAATATCAGTCATGAGGAAGACCAAAAGTAAGGAAATCTTTGGAAGCAGATAAAGTCTAAAGGCAGCAGCTACATAAAACATATTCATGTTATTGACGTTTTTAAGCAATTCAGCTGGGATTCACTTTAAGGTGTAACAGTTTGGATCCGACTTTCCTGCCGAATGCTCAAACCTTACAGTTTGCAGCCTCTCCTCCCCCCACCCCCTCTATGGACACAAGGGAAAGGGAGAAGGGAAAAGTTACTGAAACGCCGAAATGAGCAGACCAAAGCTGTACAAAAATATACACATGTATTTACACTTATATACAATTAGAATACTATGTACACAGGAGAAGGGACCCCGAACACCTCCCCCTGCCCCGAAGGGAAAAGGGAGAGGGAATAAAACCCCAAAACAGATATACATAATAAAAACTCAGGAGTAACCAATAAAAAACTAACAAGAGAAAATCTTACTACTCTCCTCGAGATAGCAGAATTGCACCAAGCAACTGCTGGCACTCTCCACTTCCCAAGGTCCACAAGGCCTCACTGGGCCTCACTCCTCCACACGAGCAGAGCTGGTAGCAGAGAACCTGCTCCCGGATCCACTGGAAAGGAAAGAGAGCAAGAGGCTTCTCCCCCTTCTTATTTATACCCTGGTTTA
>VZRE01015031.1:0-12916 GCA_013396775.1 Cephalopterus ornatus | reverse complement strand
CTTTTAGGCCTGATTCTTGTTTCATGCCTCTGATACCGTTTTGAGTCTTCTGAAAAGTTACAGTGGATGTATTGTTGCTGAACAAATTCAATTATAGCTTTCTTAAAGACCTCTTACAATTCCTCATACTGTGCTATAAAACATACTATATTCTGTGTGTTCCAAAGACATCTAATGACAATGTTAAGACTGTATTTCCAAGGGTATTTGAAACCTTTAATTTTTACTCATGTACCTGTTGTGTCAGGTGTAGAAAATGGCAGATATCTATTGAAACAGAAGCTGTCTCCATAACATAAATATGCAAATGTAAAAGTCCTGCAACAATTGAGTTTTCAAATTACCTAGGTTCTAGCTACAATAATTTTATGGTCTCAGCTTGAAAGTGAAAGAGCTCCTCAAAGACCAACTAACAGACATCACACATATTTACTTAATGATTTCTTCTCATAGATATTTCTGAAATAATTTTCTCCTATCCAGGTAAATTATCTATGATATACTGTTTGGAATTTTTCTGGAATAACTTTCACATTTTCGATAAAGACACTTTATTTCAGATATGAACCAGTAATATTCCAAAATAATCAGTATATTCAAAACGCTCGGTAATAACTGTGGAGTTAATACTTCATATTCAAGAGAGTTCTACCAGTATTTAGCTACAGATTTTACAGCTATTATTTGCAGACAGAGGAAGCTGTTGAAAACTAATGCTTTTTGTACTTTTGTTACTCTACCAAACAAAAGCCTCCAAAAGGGCCCCAGCTTCTTCTTTAGCAGATTTTGTAGATAGGCATCCTTCCATTGGCCAAAAAATCACTTTTAATGTCCTTATGTTGCATCTATGCAGAACAGCATCTTAACAACAACACACTTTTTTTTAAAAAAAAAAAATTCAGTCCTTACTCTGAAGGATATACTGGAGTCTGTCATTGAAAAGAATTTTTACTTTTTAATGTTTTCAGGAGTCAATCTTGCCCTTATTGCTTTGATTTATTAGTTACCACTACCTCTGTGGCAGTGTCTCTACTACAGTAACTCTTTGACAGGTTGTGGGAAATCATTTCCTCCCCTAACATTATGTGGAATCTTTTTAATGACTACGAACTCATTAAAACAATTTTCTGTTCAGTAAACCAATTTGCAATCCTCACCACAGAACCTTGTATTTTATATAAACCCCAAACAACCAGTATAAATTCAATCCATTTATATACTTGTGAAGTATGCACCAGTTTATTAATGCCAGTGACATAGAAGCATTTTCTGAAATGTGTAGTCCTACAAGTCTGAAATGTGTAGCCTACAAAAACTAGTAGTTTTTGCTACGATTTATGAGGTGGGGAAGTCTAGATAAGGAATACTTTGGTTCACATGATCCCCAGCTGGAGGAATAGAAATCTATTCTATACTTACATGTCTTAATCTCCCAGCTACAACATATTTTAGTGCAAAACCATCTTGATGGGTAGAAAGGAATTAAGAGATTCTTAGAATTAGAAGAAGAAAAAAGGTAAGATGTGATGCTACAGGAATGTGTTGTATATTGAGTAGGTAAAATTCCTCAGTTCCTATTCTAACCTTTTTTTTTTCTCATTTATCTCCAAACAATTTCAAATTAATTATATATGCATCTGAGGTCCCTTAATCTAGCCTCATTAAACTGCCACACTATGAAGTCTCCTGTAATATCTCAAAGAATCTTCCTTCTTTGTGGCATAATACAGTAATTTCAGCAGAACAGAACTATGTGGAAAGTCATCAGAAGCAGCAGAACTTTCTGATCATGTTTGAATTTGGAGTATGGATCCTTTAAATGTTCTCTATTGGTAGATTTTCCATTAAATATGAACAGAAGAGCATTAAGAAATAGCAGAAAAATATTTAGGTATCCAGAGCATCCAGTTCCTTAAGGTTTATTAGAAAATGAGATGCATTGGGAAGTAACAGCACAATATAATACTTTCGTCAAAACAAAACCTGAAAGCTTTTACTTGTTTTTCCCATTTTTAAACTAAACTTCATAATCAAAATGCTGCATGTGAAGCTAGATGTTTTAGATATTTTAGTACCAAGAAGACACAGGTTTTTTTTTCCTTTTTTTTTTTTTTCTTTTTTTTTAGATGGGGCACACTAACTTTTAATTTGAATTTTGAAATTGTACCAGCAGTTTACTTAGAGTTGTCTCCTTAACTGAAAGCATATGCATATGCCCACGTAAGCATGTAACCCACAAAGAAACTATCGTAGTGGTAAATTTAGAATGTTGATGGACCGGCACAGAGGTCAGTGACCATACATTCCACGGGCTCTAAAGACAATGACCTATGAAGATTATGGCTACAGTCATAGCTACTTTAGCTTGACTGATTCATACTTCCAGTTGTACATTATTATTAATGAAAGGATAAGATCAAGTTCGGTTCTTAACTTCAATCTCTATACACTTTGGTATTTAGTCATTACCAATTCATTTCAGTCTTATGCACTATTTTCTGTACAATAAAAATCTTATGTGTCATCACATTATTAACTACTTGAAGTATAAAAATGAATTGTAAATTTACTCAGAGTGAATGAGTGATCTTTATTTCTACCTCAAAATATATTTTGTTATTTTAAAAGATTAAGTTTTAGTAAAGACATTTCTCATATAATTTATTTAGCTTCTCGTAAACTTCAATCTGTTGATTTCAGTTTTCTATTTAATTAAATGAGTCTTGATGTTTATGTCAATGTCCATCGATGGACTTCATCAAAACTATTCTGGTTTTCAATGGTGTCTTATTTAAAGTTATAATGCTTGAGTTTTAAAATAAGGAAACTAATTAGGTCTTGATTAAAAAAAAAGATATTAGTTGATTCAATAATTACAGTTTTCAAAAGACAATAAATATAATCCTGAAATTATGCATTCTATTGGTAAGTTATGCTGACAATATCCCTTGAGAAACAGTTGACAGAAGCCAATCAGATTTGCAAAACGTTTTTGCTTAACAGCTCAGCATTTTCTCTCTTGGAAATTCACAATAACTTGGGCACATCAAATGTCTAATTTTGTTTTGTGTTGGAACAAGTTACTTTTTTTAAAGCTTACCAAAAAACACTGCTTGAGGCGATTAAAATTTTTTCAGTAAGTTGTCATAGCACAAAAATACTTCTTCTATCATGTATCCTGAGTAATGTGCTCTAGGGGACCTTGATTGAGCAGGGAGGTTGGACTAGATGATCTCCAGTGATCCCTTCCAAAATTATCCATTCTGTGATGTTGTGAAATTTTGTACACAGTTCATGTTGATACATTATTAAAGATACAGAAAATAAGTGGGTTTTAATTTTATAAAATAATTGAAACTTAAGTTCGGATTGTTTGACCTCTGTGTTAATATAATCAATGGGGAAAAAAGTTCCATTTTTTAGTCTCTAGTTCCCCTAAAAACAGGCAATATCAGGAAAGCATATGGGATGAAAAATAAAAGAGAGAAAGCATAGATAGCAAAGAAGGAAAAAAAAATCCAACAAAATCTGAATGGTGACACTAAAACAACTTAACTTTTAAAGATTTAGAAAGACTTAATGTAAAATTTCAGACATAGCTCAGTCAAAAGGATGAACATTTAAAACATGACAGTAAAACAGAGATGAAAATGATTAACAATTACTGGTCTCATGCTCTAAATTAGTTTGTTCAGCCTCATTTTAAAAATCAAAATATATTCCCCTGCTTTCTTCATGATATATGGGGAAAAAAACTACTAATGATCTTTCCCTTCTTTCTTATTATTTCTTCTATTTTCGTCAACTGTGATCTTTTTGTTTTTATTTTTGTTTCATTCTTTCTGGAAACAGAGTGTGACTTTTTCTCTACAAAACACCATGTAAAAATGACTGAACTACACATATGAACAATAATACTTTTTAACAGTCCATACTTCTAATATTTTTGACACAGAACCTAAAGGGCTTTAACAGGCCTTTGAAATTCTCCTCCAAAAGTATAATACTGATAGCTGAACTTGTTAACTCTAAAATATGTTGTATGATGAGACAGTTTTCTGAAACAACTTTTCAGTGTCAGTGACTATGAATATTGATCAAAAGATGTTTTTGATGCCTAGCAGCTGCAAGATCCTAGCCCTGGAGCTAAGAGCTCAACCAGATTTTTACTTTTAAAAAATAAACAAGGCTCCAAGAATTCACTCACCAAATATTTTGAAGAGCCCTGGGGTCTTTAATACCTTGAGACAGCGTAAAGAGAAGATGATGCACACGTTTTCTCAGGAGATGCTTTTACTGACAAATAAGGGAGAAAGTAAGAGATCATTGAAAAAGTTTAAAGTGGTAACATACAACCAAAACAAAAAATTCCACAAAGCTATGACTTAGCACATGTCAACCCATAGAATTTAGCAAAATCCAACCCACCAGTTTTAAATTACCTGAAATGTTAAGAAAAGAGATTAAGAGATGAAAAAAGAGTAAAGAGAGAGAAAAGAGATTAAAAGACGTAGCAGCTACCACCACAGTGTCCTGTGGAAGTCCAGCTCTCACACGGCCACCTGGCAGGTCTCAAGAGAAAGATGGAGGCCACATGTGCTGTTTTTATGTGCTCTAGCCCCCTGTGGCCACTCCTCCCAAGCTGGACTTTCAGACCATTGGCCATTCCAGAGCTCTGGAGCAGGGTAAGGGGTAGTATTTCCACTATGCCAGCCAATTAGAGGCTGGATTAGGGGTTCCAAGGGGTGTGGTGTGGGCCATGCTCCCGGACTGCATTTTGACTGCCAGCTGTTTCCCCATCACCGGGTGAGGCTGCAGGGGCTGCCATGTGGGATAGGCCATTACCTCACTGCCCTGAAATGTGACCTGACCCTCCCCTGCCATGCTCCTCTACCCACACACACTTGAGTTGGTTCCGACCCAATAATTAATATAATCCAGTGTCTTACAGCAGCTTTTAGGCACACGTAGCATTTTTATACTACATTTGATTTTCTTTGCACGGAAAACCAGATGATTCCTTCATATTTAAGGTTGACTGAGTCAAATTTCAGGAATTAATAGTAGGCAGTAGGGTTTGATTTCCAACATGATATGGCAATAACTTTAAATACAATAAAGTTGTTAGAGATTCTCTCTCATAACAGGATATAATGGAAGATGTAAGAATAATAGTCCAAGTCAGGTGTTAGACAATTACTGTAAATGATACATTGATAAGAATAAAGCTCTACTCAGTGTCTACCTTGTGCATCAAAATGAGCAAGAGGGAGACTCCTCCAAGCTGAAGAGAAATACAAAGCTTTCCTAACAAAAAAGTGAAATGCCTTAGCTGTGACATAGCTGTAAGCTACTTGTCAACCCTGAAAGAAGTTCAAGAATGTTCAAAAAATTTGTGATCATCAAAGCAAAATGCAAGGATTGTGGAGTTATCTTCTCCTGCATTCTAAAACCATGTTATAGCTGCAGTAATTGAAAAGACATGCATTTTGCTGCCTCAGAATGAGTTATTTTCCCTATCGGCCATACACAAACACAATTTGAGGTCTAGATTCTCCTTATTCAAAGTATAAGGGTACATTCGAAGTATAAAAGGATGAAAAAACCAAATAAAATCAGCATGTTAATATATCCCAAATAAATTTGCCTAGATTTTCACATACAACTAACTTAGGTCATAAATTTAATAAAGAAAACCTATTAGCAAGGTGAAAGGCATTTACCTTTTTTCCCTTTTACCTTGAGAGGCGAAAATACACTAGTCAAGAAACACTGTGCTCTAATCCTTCATGTTTGATGCTCTTACTTGCAATACGCATTCCTTCATTAAACTTTACATCTTTTAGCCATACAGATCATTCCTGAACATCAGCAAATCCTTGACATAAATCATCAGTCTTTGAAGAAGCTCCTCAACAAGTACTTTGACTCACTTTTTGGATGTAACAAAGTAGAATTATGAATGGCAAGAATTTCTAGTTTTGGAAAAACCAACACTAAATTGGGGGAAACAAGTTACATTCTTCTCTCAACATGACAAAAAGTGTCCCAGAAAGATGCGCTTTCAAAAAAAAGCCTTTCCAAAAAGATGTTTTCCCAATGGTGAGGAAATGGCATAAAATATCTTGATATTCCTTCCAATGACCATAAATCAAACCACATGCAACTTAAAAACAAAACAATCCTCTGAAACAGATTATTGAGCTGACACGCAAAGCAGTCTTCGGGATTTCAGTGGGGAAATCAGGCATGTGTTTACCTTAGGGGAAAGAAACCCATGTTCTGAATATGTCATTTTGCAGAAATTGCTCCTCTTTGATCACAGCTAATCTAGTAAAGGTAGGTTGCTAACCTGCTATGTGGGACAGGATGACCGGATTTAGAGAAGTGTCAATTTGAAAGTAAGAAGAGCAGTAGCTCAAACTACTTAAATCATCTGTCAGAAAATCAAGATTATATAAAAGAGCCTTCTGAAGCATAAAAATGTGGATATTCAAAGGGCCAATTGTATCATTATACAGTTGTACCATGGGGATGGAAGTGACCCAGCTCTAAACATACCTCTTGTTTCTGTATCAGGACAGACACACAAGTTGCTCCATCCCTTGGGATCCCACAAAGAGTGTTCTTTTGCAAAATGATACCATTCTAGCAGAGAATTTAATTTCCTGGCAAGAAAGTAAGTTCATTGAAGTATTGTTCTCAAGAAAGGGTATGGCTCTTTTGGAGCTCTCTTGCAAAAAAGGTCTGTCCCTCTACTTATACAGTATAAATAGGAACATAAGCTTTTTTTTTCTGCTTTAAAATACCTCAGAGAGCACAGCCTTCTTTTGAGAAACATTAGGACCATACCAAATGGTTTCAACTGTTTTTCCTCAGTGCATAAGACAAATTCTTGTTGTCAGGAAGCAGTAATTATATTCATAATTATCCCAACTTTGTCCAGTAATTCTGTATATGTTTTTGTTCTTTAACTTATTAATGGATTTTTCTGTTTTATTTCTAAAAGGCATTTTAAGAACTTTTTTGTTTTGCAGAAAAACTTAGAATTGATCTGACTTCTTAAAGTATGCATTTCTATAAATGTGTGTGCAGTAAGTGAAAGCTAGAATTTTAATTAGTAAGAGGCAGCAATGATTGTGATATCTTCACAAAATACTAACAAACACAAAAAAAACCATAAAAAGACAGAAAACGCTTTTGTTCAAATGTTCTTATCTCTGTCACTGCATAGTAGTTATTAAAAATAAAAGAATAAAAAATACCGTAGCAGAATTATTTTGCTTACATTTTTTTTAATGGTCCAGTAACTCTGCAGGCAGGTTTAGTAGAATAAAACTTCTCTATGCCAAATACTATAACCCTAGCTGAAGTTTCTGCTCATAACTACCTTAAATAATGTTGTAAAAATGTGGGTGTCAGTCTCTTCTCCCAAGTGACAAATGATAAGGCAAGTGTGGTACATGTGGTAGTGCTGGGTTAGGGGTTGGACTTGATGGTCTTAAACATCTTTTCTAACCTAAATAATTCTATGATTCTGTAAAGGTAATTATGGAAAGCCCTTTAAAATATAATTCATTCAGAACATCAGAGTCATTCATAAAAGAGAGGATAAAATTAAACTTATATGATATTTTGATTCAAGATGTTTAAAAGTGAAGACCACAAAAACCGAACCATTCTTTTTAATGGATATTAATTATTAAAGCTTAAAAGTATGAACTAACCTTTAACTAACATAATCAGGAAACTTTCCTTGCAAGTGTGTGCCTTCATAATGACATCTTTTTCTAATAAATATTTCTCCTGAGCCATTTGGGCCTGTTGTATAGTAATAATGAATGGGGTAACATCAGACTCGAGACCTTCACTAGCAGGGTCACACACAGCTCCATCTGAGGCACCATATTCTTCAACATCTTCATAAATGACTTGGGCCCAGGACTGGAAAGGATACTAAGCAAGTTTCCAGATGATAACAAACTGGGAGGAGCTGTTGACTCCCTTGAAGGCAGGGAGGCCCTGCAGAAAGACGTCAACAAATTGGAGGACTGGCCAATCACCAACCACATGAAGTTCAGCAAGGGAAAGTGCTGGATTCTGTACCTGGAATGGGGCAACCCTGGATGTATGTACAGATTGGGGAATGAGATGCTGGAAAGCAGTGCCATGGAAAGGGACCTGGGACCCTGGTTGATGACAAGTTGAATATGAGTCAGCAGTGCCCTGGCAGCCAGGNCGTGTCCTGGGGTGCATCAGGCAAAGCATCGCCAGCCAGTCGAGGGAGGGGATTGTCCCGCTCTGCTCTGCACTGGTGCAGCTTCACCTTGAATATTGTGTGCAGTTTTGGGCACCACAATATAAGGAAGATATTAAGCTATTAGAGTGTGTTCAAAGGAGGGCAACAAAGGTGGTGAAGGACCTTGACAGAAAGTCAGTATTGTATCGGTTTATATTATTTTCCTAAATTAGTTTTGACCCAAATCAGTTCTATTTTAGTCCTTTTCTTGTATCACAAATAGTATTAATAATGCTAGCATACATGGCTAACCCACGCCTTTTCTTTCTTTATTATTTTTTTCAATAGCTCATGATTTTGCTACGCTACCAAGGTGGTGAAGGGCCTTGAGGGTGATGCCTTAGAATTCTTAAGATTTGTAGCAAATATGGATTTTTAGTATGGCTGTATAATTTTCTTTCACTTTAGACAGTTACTTATTCATAATTTGTGTCACATTCCTGAGTTTTGGTTTTGTGGCCTTTTCAAGGAGAGAGATTTTAGCAAGGACATCCCGTTTGGGACATGGGTCTGGAATAATAAGATATATGCTAGTCAAAACAAGATAGAGGGCCCAAAAACCTTGGAAGGGCTCCAGTGGGGCAGTTCTGAGGGTGGTACCAGGGGTAAAAGTGGTTTTTGGGTTGGGTGTACCCACTAGACATGGTAATTAGTTAAAGATGTAAAAGTGTGGGAATTCTGTGTGTGGGTGTGCACCTATGTACTGCGTGCACAGGAAAGCTTTCATTAAAGAACTGCTCTCTACCTTATCTATACTAATATTGTTTGGAGAATTTTTTCTTCCATTTTAGGCATCAAGGGGAAGCTGTGTGAGGAGTGGCTGATGAGGTCACTTGGTCTCTTCAGTCTGGAGAAGAGGAGACTGAGGGGAGACCTCATTGCATTCTACAACCTCCTCGCGAGGGGAAGGGGAGGATCAGACACTGATCTGTTCTCTGTGGTGACCAGTGACAGAACTCAAGGGAAAGACCTGAAGCTGTGTCAGATGAGGTTTAGGTTAGACATTAGAAAAAGGTTCTTCACCCAGAGGGTGGTTTGGTACTGGAACAGGCTCCCCAGGGCAGTGGTTACAGCACCAAGCCTGCCAGAGTTCAAGAAACATTTAGACAATGCTCTCAGGCATATGATGTGATTCTTGGGGATGGTCCTGTCCAAAGAGTTTGACTCTATGATCCTTGTGTGTCCCTTCCAGCTCAGCATATTCTGTGATTCTGTGTAATTTTGTTAAACTACTGGATTAGGTATGTGACTAATCTAATCCTAAATTGAATCTCCATCAGCCATTTTCATCTGATAAAATATGGAGGTCCCCATCCCATTCTACACAGGAACTAAAAATCCCACATATTTAACTTGCTAATAGTTCTTCATTTATAACTACAAATTTCAGCTGTTTTCCTTTCCAATTATTTGACTTACAGCAAAGCACAAACATAGTATTTTGGAAAGAAACTTTTCTCAGGAGTCTCAAGTGAATTCTCAAGAGAGAAAACCTGTGAGAGTTTACTGAAAAAAAACCCTAGCTTACTGAAAAATTATTGTATTAACTTTTGTTGTATTTCAATTTCCAGGGTTTATTTTTCCCTTAGTTTCCAACACATAAGAGCAAATTTTACTTTTGGAGCTCATGGTGTGAAATTCAACTAAGTTTAGGAAACAGAAATTTCTCCATTTAGTTGAGCTAGAGTTCATTTCTTGAAGCCAAATGAGCCCAGGGAATTCACAGAATGAACAGGGAAAATGTCTGTTTTGCAAGATAGCCCTCCTCAAGTAAGACCTCCAGACTTCCAATCTTTGGACCACAGCCTGCAGGAGAGAGGGGGAGGCAATTAAAAATCCATCACTGCAATGTAATCAAGTGTGTGTCAACACTGTGTGAGAGGAAAGAACTTCAGGGATGAAAGTCTGACAGCAGATACAGCAGAAGAAAATTTAAGAAAGAAGAAAAAGAAAATACTGAAAGGGTTCAAAACATAAGAAAAGTCAGTGTAGGGATAAGAACAGGGAAAGGAATCAAGGCTAGAGCGTACATAACAGAGCTAAAAATGTTAAAAGTTGCCAAATCTTTCTTTCTATCTGTACATGTATAATTCTTCAAACCTCTCCAAAATGTTTCTCTCTGCCTGATTCTAATTGTCACACTGCCGACAGTTCTTGCTTTCATCTACTTTTAGTAAGTCAACCACATCCTCAAATATTGTCAGTCTTACCTCCCACAGTTGTGGTTGCCACATTAAAAGAGAATTGACTATTGTTGCATTTTGATTAAGTAAAGTCATTCTTACCTTCCAGTGGCCCAGTTTTTCTCTGTAGGGATATGAAACACATGATGCAATACCTGATGGAAACTATGCTGATTGCCTAAGTCCAAATTAAAGTCAGTTCATCAGCTGTCAGGAAGGAGTTGTTTAGGGCCATCATAAGAAATTCTCTTAATTCCTAATGGACAATAAAATCAAAGGGAGTAAACTTTGTGTACTTTCTCTTTGCTCACTCTAAAATAAGTATTTTAAAGTATTATTACTTCTAGCTTGTTGCAATTGTTTTTTTTCATATTACTGTATGTAAAAATGAAATACAGGTAAGCTTATTCCAATTTACTTATATTTATTCCCATAATGCAGTAAAACTATGATCTGCATTTTTGACAATATTTAATGAGTAAGGTTCTCTGTAATATTGAAACTCTGGTTGACGTTTGCAACTGAAAACCTAAATGATCTACCTGACGTGCAATTCTTCTGACCAAACTTTACCATGATTGTGTCTGTGCCTCTCATTCTATCTCTCTGAGTGTTAAACATGTTGGTTGAATTAAGACCAAAGTGTTGAACTTCATAACAATCAATAAACTTTTTAAAAGTGCCTTTCTAAAATTTTCCTGTAAAAGGCACTTCTCTACATTAAAATGTTTTACTAAGCAAAACAGTAAAATTTTTTTTAGAAAGTGTCAGAATTAGGCTCTTGTATCTTTTTTCAGATACCTAAGGAAGTAGTATAATTTTCATACATGCTGATTACTCATTAAATAGAAGTGGAGTCTTCTTGATTGTATGTTACCACTGTGAATCTTTTACCAAAATGCTTATTTTCTCACTAAATTAAAAGAAATCTCTTGGGAAACGTAAGCAATGTGTTCCCTATACGTGACCTCAAGGTATTAAGAACCAAAGGCTCTGGAAAAGTCCGGTAGGAGCTTTTGGAGTCTTAAATATAAGTAATACTCCCAATAAACTTGAGGCTTTGGAACTGGGGTGTTACGCTATTTTCTTTGAAAATTAGGAAATAAATATAATCTATCCCACACCACTGGACTCAATAAAGTCAAACAAGCATATCCATATCCTAACTGTTCAATGACATATTCCTGCTATGGGAAGAAAAAAGATCATGACTTTTCAAATACATTATTGGGAATAAAAAGAAGTCTTTTGAAGTTATAACAACTCAGTCTTAGTAGTCAGCCTTACACCCACTTGTTTTGATGTTATTCTGCAGACAATAAGTGATATGTAGTGCGTAGCACAGAAATTGTCTGGTTGCTTCCTGGAATTGTTAATTATCCAGGGCAGTTTTCTTTTGAACACATGTATAGAGAGATATTCAACACAGAATTTTCTGTTGGAAAATAATAAAAATAATAACTTCTGTTCAGAATTTATCTCAATGATAGAAGAATAACAAAGCAATTTGTTTCATTAGTTCACTAGTCCTCCCCCATTTGATGCAATTCTTGTCTCTAGTTTCAGAATTAAACTACGGTTAACGTTGTTTTATATTGTGCAAGGAATCATTATCTGTCAGGGCTAAGAGGAGGGATATACTGAAACTAGGATAATCATCTGAGATACTGAGCTAGTTTTTGTAACTCTACAATGTAAATATATTAACCACTTATGCAGCTGAAACTATTTGTAAATTCCTGTATTACCACAGAACCATGTCCTGCAGGATTAAATTAAAAAAACTCAAACATGCAGACACCCCTAAACATCCCCACTTCTTCTCTACTGTAAGCAACCATTTTCATGTATCCATGAAACACAAACAGTTTCAGGAAATGTTAAGAATTTCCACAGAACAGGTCAAAAGTTGCTATGTCACAAGTAAAAGGGAAAAGAAATTACTATCAGGAATAAAGTGATCCATTCTCAGAAGAAGATATGAAGAAGATATATAGAAAATTTTCTAATTGTTTTATTGTCATAGGTTTCAAGTGTGCTAAAACTGGGCAGGAATTTTTCTTCCCTTCCCCCTGCCTGCTGCTGTGAGGGAGGTTGGATGGTCAATTAACAACATAAAGAAATTGGCCCAGACCTGACATTCCAAAGCTGATGGCCCTTGGAAAGTCTGTGAGGGGGAGGAGTGTCTTTTGCCTTTTGGTTTTATCCCTCTCCAGAAGAGGAAGGGGTGAGGTTGTTGTTACTGAGGGACAGAAGCAAAGTGTGGGTTGAAAGAAGCTCTGGAGTTTCTGTCTTCGTTCTCAGCCTGATTGCCTGGGCACACCATCGAAAGGAGGGACAATTATACCACCACCACTACAGACTGCGTGAGTTTTTCGGGAACGAATTTTTTTTCTTCCCCCCCTCTCCTTTCCTCGGGGGTGGAGATCTCCAT
>VZRE01015029.1:0-74370 GCA_013396775.1 Cephalopterus ornatus | reverse complement strand
CAGGACGCGGCTGCCCTTCGTGGCGCTGGACGTGCTCTGCGTGCTGCTGGGTAGGTCGAGGGGCCGCGGAGGAGCTTGGCGGCCGCCCCCGGGGCGCCGCGCTGCCCCTGCACGGCACCGCGCTGCCCGCATGCTTGCTCCCCACTCCCCGCCGCGCCGGGCAACCCCCGAGCGGGCTCCGGCCCCCCCGCGGATCCTCCCGCCGCTGNCCGCGAATCCTCCCGCCGCTGCCTGCCGCCCTGCCCTCCCAGGGGGGATCTGGTCGCTGTCCCGCGCCGGGAGGGGAAGGGAAGAGCCCCGCCGGGAGGGAGCTGCTGCAGCTTATCCACTGACATCTGGAACTCCCTCTTCTCTCTGATGTCCTTACTCTTCCTTCCCTAACCTCCTCTGTCGGCTGAAAACCGGTTGTGGCAAAAGACAGTGCTGGAAAGGTGGATGTCTGGTAGATATCTGTTGCCTGGGGCATGTTTGTTAGCCCCGGTGGGTCGGGAAGCTGTCCTGGAGGGGGCCGACGACATGGGAACACGCCTCATCCATCCCAGGGTCCGGCAGAGACGCGATGGTGCTCGGCTGTAGAGCAGAGGTTCGCCGTAAGGTTGAGTTGTGTGCGGTGTCGGTGGCAGTAAGCTACCGCTGTAGCTCTAGGCTGAAACCGAAATAGGAAATTTCTTAGAACACGGTGTTTGCGCCCTCGTGTCCGTGTGCAGCAGGGAGGGACGGGTGTCGGGGCAGGAGCGATGCCTCGGTGATGGCCATGGGTTGAACCGAAACAGGCACAGCACACTGCCACAGTGCTGCAGTGCTTGTTTTGGCCAGCCCAAATAACAGCGCCTTCCCAACGTTGCTTTCTCCTAGTTCAGTCTCTCTGATGAAACTACTTCATGTCCTGTCAATTTGCATTAACTCTCTCCTTTTATGTAATGACATAGCGTAAACTGCATTAATGTTAGTTGCTGATCAGCGAAGGGACAGCTTCAGTTGTAAAGACCTGTAGCACCTCTGGGTGTTGAGAGCCTGGGAAGTGTCTTTACTACTTGAAGATGTGATTCTTGGTCAGTCTTAGGAGGTGTTAGTTTTGGATGTTGGCTTCTCAGTCCAACAACGTCAGTATGTAAGTAATAAATCTGAGCACTTTCTCATCATGTTCAGAGTGTGGTGTTCAGACCTGGCACATGAAGTCCCCCTTGGCTGAAGATTGTCTGTAGCATTAGTATGAACATAACATTTTTGTCTTGCTGGATGCTTCCAATTGCAATGGTGCCTGTATCTAAATGAAAGAGCAAAATTACAATGAATGATACATTGCTTGAAATTAATGTTATATGAGAGAGAGGTTTTGCAGAATGATAATGGGTCCATGTGAATCTCATCTAGTAGGAGCAGTCTTTATGCAGATCAGAAGTTTTATGAAGCTATGCTGTAGTGAGGCTTAAACTTTCTCTGTCCTTAAAGTTAGTGAAGCAGTTTTGTCTATTCTGATAATTGTAATTACAAAATCTTTATAATTAGGCAGAAGTTTTGCACTATGCATCTGCTTTATGTTTGAAGCATATGGGCATATCGTATGTAATCTTGAGTAATCAAGGAAAACAAAATATATTCAAATTAGGACTGTAGCAAACATAACTTGAGGGTCATCTAGCTCAAAGAATGAGGGTTCCCCTACTTCTGCCCTCTACTTCATTATCTTGGATGGTAGATTCTTGACCTTGCTCTGCAGTGTAATATCAGTTTGCATACTTTTCCCTGCTCTCGTCCTCCCCCGTGTAGCATCTGGATCACAAATGCACTGATCTGGTGTCCCAGTGTGCTGGAGGGTTGCCAGACTTTCTGTTTTCCCTTGGGCTTGTTTACCACCTACTAATAGTCTGAAAAATGCAGGCAGTGCATGATATGAAGTCTGACACCTGCAGCTTTAAACACGTCAAGTTGCAGGTTTTAGTGAAACTGTAGCTGAGACAAAAAAATAGATATCTGTAGGAATGGGAAAGATAGTGGATATAGGACCAAATTCTCTTCCTCTTTTCCCTGGCTCCCATGTGATTGAGATAGGCCCTTAGCAGAACATAATTCTTATGTGTGTCTAATGGGGGAATGCATTTTAATTTTTTTTTTTTTACTGTAAAAAGAATAGTTCCTACTGATTGTGGACTTTAACTCTCCCTTTTTTCCCTGCCCTTCCCCCCACTTGTGCACTTTGATATTTGGTCAAATTATCAAGGGAACTGCCCAGATACAGTGACTTGCAGGTGTGGATAACATGATATCTAGTGTCTCCACTGCAGAGACCATGAGACCTCCAGAGAAAACTGAAAGTTTTAACACTATGAAGACTACCTTTACATTACAGTGACCTGACTTACCCATAAGCTCACCACAGTAGAAGCGGATGACTCTGTGTGTGTCTGACTTACTTGCTCCTGTTTTAGTCAAGCCATTCTTTGTGCATTCTTTCTCAACAAAAGTTTTTCAAAAGGAAAAGGAGGAAAAGAGTTATACAGTGATTTTCTTTTTTTTAATCCTGTCATTTAAATGGTTTTATTGAAAAGTCTGACAAGTGCCTAAGATGGAGCTGAGGTAAGAGAATAAGAGGGAGCATGCGGGGAGGGGAAAAAAGGAGGAGGGAAAATCATCTCCTCTTTTATGTGGCATTAAACTATGAGATCGGTTTGGTTGCCTGAAACTTAAGTCTAGGTTGCTTTTAATTGTCCTTAAGGAAACTCCCTCCCTCAGCCACCTTATTACCCAATAAGGGAGAGAGAATTCAGGGGAAGAAGTCTTTGGTGCTCTGAAAAAATAATAACTCTTTCCCTCTTATCAGTATGATAATCCGCTCCTTCTAAAAATAACACTGGTGTTTCAGCATTCAACTAGCTTTCTGTTCTGTAATCTAAAAAAAAAGAAGCTGCAGGTTTCTGCAGCATCTGTCTTTAAATAGTGTGAGGAGGCTGTTTCTGCATTCCTTGTGCGTTGATCTGCAGTGCTGGGTGTGTGCTGCTACATGTCCGTGTTCAGCTCTGCAGTGCTGCAGACAACAGCTCCCTTGCTCTGTGCAGTCCAGGGAACAGTGGTCAGATGCGTCTGTCACTGGAAAGCATGAGTGGCCTGGACTACAGGGTTTCTTTCTCCTGCATACTTCTGTTGCTTGTCCCTCCTTGGTTTTCTGATAGAGAGACATTTTATATAGCATGGCAGAGACAGACATTTCTAGACAATAGTAAAAACATTTTTTCACAGATACTGAGACTTGGTTCTTATGGCTTATTATACTTGCAGTTTGTCAGGCAAAAAATAACACTTTATTAGACTAGCTTAATTAGTTAAGCTTGCAAATGATACTTTCATTAGGCACTCTATATGCGCTCTCTGCAACTCTTACAGGTCTGTTATTTCATTAAAAATCAGACTCGTTTTTCATTAAGGGATGTAAACAACATTTAAAGAACAAAGTTGGGAAACCCATGGTAATATTCCTGTAATCAGTGAAAGAGCTGCTAAACATGTTTATCTTCAGATCAAACTCTCACTTTAATCTCACTTTGTCTTAGTAAGCTCTGCAGAGGTGACTGGAGCCATAAGGAGAACATTTCTGTCATGCTAGACTATGGGACGACTTTCTTCTGGCCTGAACTTTTTGAAATTCATGCCTGAATTGAGTGCGGGGGTGCAATACAACATGTCTTCCTTTAGTCCCTTGCCTGACTATGCAATTACTGACAAGCTATTGTAAGTAACTGGGAGTTGTACTTGTCAATACGTCATTGCTGGTGTAATGCAAGAATATGTAAGACCCAAGATCAGAAAAATTGAAGCCTTCTAAAGAACTCATTCCTTTGTGTTCTGATCCACTTTTCTGCAATATGTTGGAAATAGTAAAGAATTACTCAGTTAAATTTAAAACTGCTGTGCAGTCTAGTTATGTTTGTGTAGAGATTTCTTCTTTCTTCCGCTTTGTGTCCTACCCTGTGCTGGTTCAAGAAGCCAGCTGAAAACTTCCCTACTGCCTGGCTGCTCTGTGTCAGTCTTCTTATTTTTGTCATGAAATTATTTCTGAGTAAGGGAAGGACTTCTAGTCCTTCCAAACAGAAGGACATGTGAACTAAACCCAGAAATACTAAATGCTTAGATCACTTTAAGCTTGCTATTTAAAGACTGCTGGGATATTTTGTGATACAGGATAATACACTAAACAGGAGATACATGTGTATAACCCAGTTGAGTTTGCTTTTGAAGTATATGACCAGTGAGAGTGAGATGGCTGGATCACACTGCACACTCTGCACAATGTTTTTGCTTTAGGACCTGCTCTTTTCGGAGTGTTTACTCCTGCTGTCACTGAGGGCAGCAGTCTTGGTGATGATTACAGTATTGCTGTTCAGTCAAGAAAGGCCTCCTTCTATGTGGGTTAGCACTTCCTGATTGCCCTAGTTCAAATATAACCTGCTCCTCTATTAGTTGTGACTCAGTGACATATGTGTTACCATTCTAATTTTCCATATCATGTGGGTGCTAAATACTTTTTCTAGTGCATGAGTACATTGTTAATCTGTAACACGTATATGTGAAAGAGCAGCTTGTCTTCAGTGACACTGTCCACCAGGTACCATGAGATGATACTCATTGACACGCTCAGTCATTGGAACTGTAACTGTCACCTAAAACAGGGAAAATCTTTCCTCTCCTACTGTGCTTTCTTCTTTGCAACATTCACTTTTAATTTTCGCTTTATAAAGGAAGATGTTCTACCAGAAACTCTCTTCCCTCTAGCTCAGAAGCCTACAAAAAAGCTTTAGATTAGAACTCAACTTGTTAATGAACATTGTGCAAAGTCAGCAATCTGATTCTTGCTCTGCCAGCTTTTGCTGTTAAAGTGAATCTTGTACTAATTCCTGACTAAAAGCCAAAAGTTCTTGCACTTGCTTTTTACAGCAATGGGTGAATCCTAATTCGTCTTCCAGTGCCTTTCCAAGAGCCAAATCTTAAACACCATTTTCTTTCCTCTTGGCATAATAAAGGAAGATGCTTATCAGGTCTTAGGTTCCTTATCAGCTGCTTGAGTCCTGGTTATTTTTATTTTTTTTAGCCTTAAGCTTTGAGATGGGCTCTTGCAGCATGCTTTTGTGAGGACAGTGACCTTTGTGTAATGGTATGGGAGGGCAGGGGCTTCGGACATTTTCTGTAGAAAATTTCAGTACCACACTACAATAAACTAATAGCTAATCTCTCATAACTGAAGAAGTCCTTCATCACCTCCATAGCTGCTTAGATGCTTGTGGAGGCTGTGCCGAGGTGATTCAACACACTGACCTGGTTTTAAAGAGTTGGGTAGTATGAACTCATACTGACTGAAGGCAGCTTTGTTTTAAGGTGCACAATCACAGCCCTGCTGGAGGGGAAGTAAAGAGCTGATTCCTGATTGCCTGCTACTGCATAGTTTTGTGTAGGAGTACTGTTGCTGACCAGATGCTGATGAGAGAACAAAGCTGTGATAATCTTCTCTTTGTGACTATACTGGAGCCATGGAAGGCAGGTAGTACAAAGAGGTGACGAAACTCTTGAAGGTGAGAAGACAGCTTGAGTTTTGTAGCCTTCTATGTGACATGGATTTACTATCCCAAATGATTGACAATCCTCTTTTCGGAATTAGTCCAGGAAGATTAAAACAAACTCACCTTGGATGAAAAAAAACCTCTGATGAACAGAATTAAATAGAAACCTATTGGCAAGATATGCCACCAACAGAAGTAGGCTTTAAAATGACCTTGATTTCTGGATGTATCTGCTTAGATTTGTGGTGGTGCTGCTTTTCCTTGTCCCCTATCCTGCAAAAGAAGCTCCTAATTCTTGGGTTTTATTCAGGTAAAGTAGTTGACTGAAGACAACTGAAAAATACTAGAAATTCAGATAATGTGTGACTAGAGAACAACTACTTTTGACTAAAATTAAAACAATTTAAAACTGTTTTGAAGAAGCAAAATTTCCTTAAGATACTTTCTGACACTGTTTTTGGAATTATATAGTTACTACTACATCAGGAAACACTAATCGTAGAATGGCCCTGTGGTGGAAGGCCCCTTAAAGATCATCTAGTTCCAACCCCAGGTACGCTTTCATTAGAACAGGTAATCACTTCAACTGTAGCAATAGACCTCTCAGTCCTGCCTGTGAGTAGACCCAGAAGCAATTTTACAGGCAGAGTAGTTCAATCCTGCAATTTTAAAACTAGAAGAAAACTGTGTTGCTTATATCAAGGATCTTATGCCTGTCTCTTCTTGGTTGATAGTGAACTGCTAATGAGTTGACCCACTTTCTGGGAGGAATTTTCCTTTTCAAATTATGAGACTGATACCAAAGGCACAGAACTAAAAACTGTCTATTGGTAAACCTGTGTTGTGTTTTTGAAACTACTTTTGCCAGATTCTCTGGTACATTAATTCCTATTGCACAGTCAGGTCCAGCTGTTGAAATGAACGCTGCTTGTTCATATAGAAGCCAGAAATAGATCCAAGTAAGCTTCTTTAGCAGAATATGATATAGAAGGGTACTGTTGAAACTGTCTAGTGCACTTATCAAGCACTGTTATTACATTGAGTTAGAGGATTTGAAATGACCAGTACAAGAATAGGCTGTTCTTGTTCTATTATAGACTTTGCTGATTCATCTTTAAAAAGCTGTTACCTAGAAGCAGTCTGATTGAGAAGTGTGTTAAGGTTCAGTTTTATTTGTGTTGTACTTCAGCTCAGTTTTGGCATCTCTCCTTCTTGTGGTGTCTTGCTATCTGGCAACAGGAAAATAAAGCTTTTTTTAAATTTTAAATTACAAAATGTAAATATATCAGGTCAGGACACCCTTCTTGGAATATATAAACCCAGATTCTGCTAAATGAAACCAAAAATATGCAGAATAGATATCAGTACATCTGTTTCTGTGACTGTGCTGATGTAACAATGGGTTTTGCTAGACATAGCCAAGATTTTAGTGCCTCCTACCCTTTGGCTGCCTCTGCTAATCATGCAGCTTTCAGAGGGGCTATGTGGGGCTTTCTTTGATCTCGTAGGGTACTCATCCTGTTACCTAGCTATCCGTGGTATAGGAGAGGGGGTCACAATTTTTTCCATTTCCTAGGGAAGGAAGAAACTGTACCAAACAGGAATTATGTTCTGGTTTTGCCCTAAGTGTAGATGGAATTGTGTATCAAATTTCAACATCTCAAGTAGCTTCTGCCTCTCTTAGAGGAAGGTGGAATTTTTACCTCAAATTAGTGTATTTTTGTCTGTTTATTTTGTTACTGCAGATCTGCAGATTACTGTCTGTTCTGAGTCTTAGATGACTGAGTCAATGAAGCTAAACAGTAGGTGCAATATTTTCTGAAACTGGAGTACTGGGATGGTAAGGAACACATACTTATCTAAATTTATCTGCCTTATTTTAAGGTACAGAAGGGCAGTGAACTGTGCTTACCGTAAGCTAAAGGGGCTGGTTTGGAAGCTGATGGTGGAGAGGCCTGAGAGAATAAACTTCTAATTATAACAGGGAATCTTCTGATGTGCAGCAAGCATATATGGGGAACATATATGGCCCTTAAAAGGGTACAGAAGGCAGGCAGTGAAATTGAGCCTGGCAAGTAGTCAGGAACTATTCCCCATTGAATTCCAAAAATCATCTTAGTCATCATCTTAGTCAGTGTATGCTTTCCTTAGTGTTTTCATGAGTGAATTTTGTAGCTTTTGCTGACACAGGAAAATTAAGGCTTCAACTTCTGTTTTGTTAGGTAAGCCTATACTGCAGTACTAGTACTAAGTTAAAATACTCCAAGGCAGTATGATGGCTGGGTCTAAAGCTAATGGAGATCCTGGGTGTGGAAGTAAGGTTGCTATTTCTGCTTGCAGACTCTTACCATTCTTCGCATCTCTTCTTTAATCTTAAGACTACAGTCATCAACACTAGAAAATGATATATCTAATCCTAAGATCACAGATCTTGTGAGGATAATTTCTACTGAAAACTGGAAAGCAAACACCTGCTCTATTACATGAATACTAGAAGACTTTCTATGCTTTATGTTGCATAAATATTTTTTACAAGTTCTGATTAAACTGATTTCTTGAGCAGTCTTCTGAATTGGTACAAAACAACTGCTCTGATGGCTTAAAAATATAGAGGGTACTGTCAGTTTTCCTTTTAAAATCTGTTTAGATTGAGCTTATGATAGATCTTATGTTCTCACAGTGTATCATTAGGCACTGCAAACTTCAGTGTAACATGAAAAAAATGCCCTGTTGTCTTAAACATGGTGGCATGCAGCAGTGTGTACAGTGCAAAGTGACTTTCTGATGTATGACAGGATATACAATGTAATGGAAATTCTGAGTCCCTCTCCAGCATTGCTGTTGTAAGGCCTGACTTTGATAAAGACTGTTTAAATAAAATATTGTTATGCTTGTAGAACTCAGTAGAAAAAGAGCATTTGCACTCCTGACAACTAATTACCTATTATATTTCTAGAGACTAAATGGTATTTCAAGTTAGGGTGAGTAGATATATGAAATACTCTGAAAGCCTCTTGCTGTGCACTCACGCAAAACAGAGATTAAAATGGAAAAATAGTTATAACTTCTGGAGTTTAAATGAGCAGTAGTCCCAAATGATGTTCCAGGTTGGCATCGCCTGCAGTAAAAAGAAAAATCCTTCCCTGTTTTGTCAGCAGCTGACCTTGACAGTTCAGTTACTTTGGCTGTGTTGCTCTCCTGATCTGTAAGCCTGGTGATTTCGGTAGACTGTGTGCAAAAGACCTAGATCTTTGGAGGCTTGTACCTGATTTTGTGTCTAGGGGCTTGTTGTTCTCTAGACAGTACAAAGCCTTTAACAGTAAATGTAATACTGAGCATGTAATGCAAGCAGTGATTAATTATTTAATTCCCCTAAACAGGAGGGATTATAGTGGGAGAAGTCACTCTTTGATCTGGCTGCAGCCGGTTGGATTCTTCCCCACCCCATGAGCAGCACTGAAACAATAAGAAGCTGCTGACCTCCCCTGTTCCACCCGCCCTGCCTCTGACCCCGCAGTGTGTTTTAGCTATTAGTGTGGGGGTCTTTAATCTTTGTCAGGTCTGTCAGTAATTGGGTGGTTGGCCTCTGCTGCACTCTGTGAACTGCTAATGGCTTCCCGGTGTCTCTCCATCCCTGGCCTAGCTTTTGCTTTCATTTCCCTCTGATCAGAGCAGAGCCCAGGGCACAGCCTTTGCTTGTGACCTGCAGTTGGCTCACTTGACCTGAATATGTTGCTCTGTGTAAGCAATAGAGCAGGATAAGATATATTATTGTCTTGCTTCTGCATTTTTTGTTTTGCATTTGCGCTTCTCTAAGTGGTCACAGAAGAGAGAATTGCATGGTTTCTAGAGTAACAGGTAGTACTTCTAAAAGTCCATTTTTTGAAATGAAATGTAGATATAAAGGAGAGTGAATTTGTCCATGCTAATGTTTTTATGTAAGTGTTTTGCCCTGTTCTAATGGATTTGGAATATAGATGACTGTGCTAGTGCTACTGTGTAATACTAAACTGTTGAATGCAGAGAAACTGCAATACAATGTAGTTCTGTCTTAGTAATTGACTGGACTAGAAATTGCTTGTCTGTTAAGACTGTTCCAATTCAGAGGAAGGTTTCCTTTGCTTCCTGTCTCCACCCCCCCGTGCCTTGGCACAACCAAAAGTGTAAGGTGTGGTGAGGGACTCGCTCAGTTGCTGATCTGGCTTCTCTGCTAGTCAAATCATAGGTCAGAAAAAAAATAAAAATATGATTGCATAAAGTTGCAAGTAGAATAGTAGGAGAGATTAGAATGTTGTGCATGCTTTTAAATATATATATCCTGTTTACTGAAGCCTATCACAGCTTCTGGTGTTATCAGAATAATCAGTGTGCTGGTATTAGAAATGCTTTGCATTCCTTAGTGTAGAAAAGTAAGATAAAGTTCTTAAAGTGGATAGGAGTTAGGTTGTGAGCTACCCACTTATCTCAGCTACTGAAAATAAATAGTGCACTGATTTTTCATTTGTACATCCCTTACCTTTAAGTATCAAAATCTAAATGTTTTCTCATTATTTTAATCTCTTCTTCCTCTTGGTAGTTTTTTGTGTTCTCAGAACCTCCTGTCTTAAGAGATATTGATTCTTTCTCTTGACTATTCATGGAAAAAGAATTTCAGCACATTTGCTTTTCTGCAGAGAACAGTCTTTTACAGATGCTTCCAAACTCTCTCCAGCAGCATGAGGTTAACTTGAGTTTCTTTAAATCTCTTGCATAGTTCCTTACCCCAGATTGTACACTGAAAAATGAACAGCAAAGCAAACATGGTTGTCCTGTCTGAAATTAAAAGCAGAAATGCTAGTGTAAGAGTTGGAGAACTTAAATTTTCCCTTGCTCTCAGTCAGCTGTATAGGTTTAGCTTGAAATGATGACACTTATCTGTCTGTGGAGTTAGCAGCATCACCTGTCTAATAAAATGTAAGGTGTAAAAAGTAACTGATCTGTTTCAAGCTTATAATTTGCTGTGTTGTATGGAGGTTATTTCTCCAGTACAGCTAAAATTACTGTTTTGACCCCTTAACTGTAAATTGCATATTTATTTACAAAAGCTGAAGCTGACTTTGTCAGCACATCAAGTGCAGAATGTATTGATCTTGTTTTTCAGGGTAGGTTTAGAGAAACATAAAAATTCTTCTCAGTCTCAGGTTAGTCTAGTACAGGTTTTCGTAATTAGCATTTACTTGTGAGTTTATTGCAATATGAGGAAAAATCTTTGGTTAATAATCAAGCTAGAATGTTCTCATTTGCTGTAGTCTTCCTTAAGGGTAACTGCCTTTCTCCTAGTTTCTAGATATTAATTTGTTTTAATGAAGAGAACTTCCTGAATGAGAACTAGATAGGAGCATGGAGTCTTGATGTGCCATGGAGAACTTGAAACAGCAATTCAGCATGAGTTTAAGATTGCACAGAGCCTCAAGTGGAGATCCAGTTGCTTCCAAAGATAATGAGGCCAAATGGGTTAAATAAAGGATGTTTACAAAATACAGTGCATTCCTTTGAACTACTTAAAATTGTGGGGGAGAAAGCACCACTGACCAGGAAATAATTTCATGAGTTGTGGAAGCTGATCTGTCCTGGTCTGTCCTAGTTCTCCTTTCTTCCACACTCTTGGCTTCATGTTCCTACTCTGTCCTTTGAATCAGCTCTCACAGTAATGCACTCAACCAGATGACCAAGTGCCCCTGAAAAACCCGTGTTGAGTGCTCATGGGCCTTTTCTCTCTGGACAAGTTGGTGTGGAAAAACTAATGCCGAGACAAGGAATGGGATAGTGGTGGATGGCCAGAGGTTGGAGGAGGACCGGATAGTCTAGGTTGTCTTGAGTTGATCTTGAAAGCTTAGCTGAGTTTAGTGAGCACCATATCTGGTTCTGAAATAGGTAGTACAGTATCAGTAAAATGGTTGTTAGAAACTTCACAAGTTTCTTTCAGACAACAAATACCTTTCAAAACAACAATAATCTTTGCTGATCTTAAATATTTACGCAACTGATGTAAAAGTTGCTAATTCAGCTATAAATGCTGTTTTTCCTTGTTTAAGGAAAATATACAGCTTGCTAGCAAAGCTACATGTATACCTGAGTGTCAGAATCTCACTTCTTAAGCAGCTTAAGAAGCTTAAGCATCTAACTATAAAATTAGAAGTGTGATAAATGCCACAAATCAGAATAGTTTGGTGTTAGGCACATTGTAAAAAGATGATAGTTTGGTATCCATCACTTCCGTTTGAGGGAGAAACTGTGGAATTTAAATGCCTTTCTTTTATTTAAGCCTAAACAAAAAAAATTTAACACCACCTTTTCACTAACCAATCTTCCTTTGGGAAAAAAAAAAAACAACTTCACCTCTTCCCTTGGGCATTGGTATTTTATTTTTGACATTCTCTTTCTGTGGGTGGAGGACCATTCTCACAGGGACTTCCTTCCTTGTCTCCCAGTCTGGACTTCCTTTTCTTCCTTTCTTAAAGGCTTTTGTGTCATGCCATGTTGTCCAGCCAGATGTGATCAAATAGTTCCTTAAGGCTACTTATATTACTATGCATTACTGTAGGTGTCCCATGGAAACTACACTACAACTGGCTTGTACCTACAAATTAGAGTTGGAAACTCCTTGTGAACTCAGCATAGTCCCCTGTAACTGTTTCAACTAGCTTAACTTCACTCTATACAAATGTTGCCCTGGTCTAGCCCAAACTTAAGGCTGTCCTTCCCTGCAATTCCTGTTCAGTATTTCAAGCATCATTCTTGCCTTTCTTCTCTCCCCCTCGATCCTGTTTGCTTTTGTTCTTGTTCATGTGTATGAAGCTTTTTTACCTTTCTTTCATAGGTAAAACTTCAAATCTCTGCAGTTTCTTTTCCTGTTCAACTTCGTTATTACATCTGTAGCTTTCAGGGTTCTAAAACCGTAGGACAGTTGGAGTGGAGGAGGTCTTAAAGCTTATCTCATTCCAATACCCCTGGCATGGGCAGAGACGGCTTTTACTAGCCCAGGTTGCTTAAAGCACCATCCAACCTGGCCTATGGGTTTGCTAGTCTGATTGCATGAGCATTACAGGAGAAATGCCTTGTTTTATAACAGGTCCAGGGCACTTGAGTGACCAAGTGGTTTTTTTTCTGCTTCATTAAAAGGGAGAGAAGCTAGATTAGAGGTCTGCTGTCTGTTTTCTTGTACTACTTAGCAAAATAGCCCAGAACATGTTGGTCTCTAGTATCTTGATAAGATCAACTGCAAAAGTTTTAACGAAAAATAGAGAAACTCCAAATCTGAGAAATTCCAGTCTGAAGCATGTGGAACTTCAAGTAATAGTGCTTTTTAATACCTGAATGTCATGCTTTAGAGGATATAAATAACAACTAAACCATTAGCATCCCTTAAAGTTACCTAGAAGAGCACCCTTGGAGGTTACTGCTGGTGTACTGTCTGGGGAAAAAAGGAAGAGAAGGCATATTGTGAAGAGGACAAGGAATGAGAGTTGATCTACAAGATTGCCTTTTAGCCTTGTAATCTTGCACTAGATCTTGGTCACTCTTTCCTCCAGTTTGGAGAAACTAATGAGACTGAACAAATGTACATTTCTCAGAATTTCAGTGTACAGTCAACCTACTTAAAGGTCATGGAGGTGCTTTGTACCTCTGATCCAACTGAACTGTTATATACATTAGTGGTGATGGGGTTTTTTCTTTTTCCTCTTCCAGTGAAAAGTTCAGGACTGTTTGTTTACATGTATTAAGTGTTGTCTTCTCTCCCTCTAAAATGAGCAATAGTAAACTACTATTTGGGATAGGTTAATGATCAACTAAATACTGTTTCACAAAGTCTTCTGTTCCACTTCTGGAAAGCAGTGCATCATTTGGATTGCTGTAGGAACTCCTAAAAGCAATGAAAAAGAAATGCAAGTGGGCAGTGTAAGATATGTAACCAACTTCCTTTTTTTCCTATTCTTTACTATAGACTATACACGTTAATTTTGCAGTCTCATTGAAACCGTCCTCTTCTGACTTCTTTATTTGCTGCTTTTCCTTTTTCCCCGTCCCAGAATCTCATTGTGGAAAGTAAAAACCCACTTTAAATGTACTTTCTAGGTATGCATAAGATAGACAGATCAGTCTGATTTAACAAAAAGATGCATCCTTTTCTTCAGTGAAATAAATACAGAAAGAAACAAAAATGTATGAAGAAATATTTAAATGTATAGGCAGTAATAAATTAGTATAACTATGTAAAAGTTCTCACAAAATAGTTTTATAAACAGATTTCACATGAAGAAGAAAAAAAGCTTAAATTAAATCTTGAGTTCCTTTCATCTGTTTAATGAAGACTGAACACATAGCTCGTACTGGCAGGAATTATCCCTAATTAAAAAAAAAAAAGTCCTTGAAATTCTGCCTTACCTGGGTTACAGAGTCAGCAATTCTCCCTTCATATTCAAACTTTTGCTGGTAGGCTTAAAAAAACTGCCTTAAAACAGTTGTCAAACTGTAAAGGGTACCTTCCTTTTTCATGTACACTCACGTAATTGCTCTCCTTGAAAAACACATGACATGACTCATGATTCTGTGTACTTTGGTGGCAAGAAATTTGGAATTTTTGAGCTAAGAACTCTTGTCACATTTGCATGTGAATTGCATGTCATCTAGTTTCTCAACTGGAGCTCTTAGAGAACGTATTTCAGCAGCTGGTGAAAGTGAAATGGCCTGCCTTCATGAAGTTACACATAGAAAAAAACCCAAAACAAACCACCTCAAAATCTTACTGTAAAACCAGCAATATTGGCTCAAATGTTGAACTGGAAGGCTGAAAATGTAATTGAACAAAACAGAAAAATTCTTGATGTGAGGTTGTAGCATCTTTTCTTGGAAAACAAGTATTTATGTCTAAGTAGTCTAATTCTGCAAAACACAAGCTGCTGCTTAAGTTAAGCATGAGGATATTTCTGCCTGTGAAAATCTGGTGACTTGTTTGAGAACATAGGATTGTATCAACTAGGTTATGGCTTTACCGCTCCATCATTTTGGTGCTGGGTATGCAGTAGCAGAGATAACTCAGTCAGTGTTTCCGATCTTTATGTTAGTGGAATCTTGCAGTGGCCTTGAATCTAGCTGAAAGTTGGCTCCAGGCATGTGAACATACAGCTGGAGGAATTTTGATCCAAGTTCTTTAGTGTGGCCACCTTCATATTTGAAGGGTTGCAATTCTGTTTTGTCTGCTTCTGCCACCTGTCAGGCTTCAGCTCTCTTCTCAGTCATTAAAGCAGAGGAAGGAAGGAGGGAGACCTTTGAGATGCAGTTGATTTGATGGTATACCATGCTACTTAATGAAAAACTTTGTGCTTGAAGTCAAATGAGCATAGTGCTATTTGCATTTTTGTCCAGTTTTTCTATGTGAGATGGTAAGCATCAGTAAGTGTGGACAGTTCTTCATATTTAAGATGTTTTGTAGAAAAAACTTTGCTCTGCTTCGTAAGACGATTTAAAATTGCTTTCTGTGATGAGAGCAACTTTATTAGAAGAGGAGTTGAAAGCCTGGGGTATTACCGAACACATATAGTTTCAATATGCACTTCACAAGCCTTTGCTCTGCAACTTAGCAGCCCAAAGAAGGGTCCAGGACTTATCACTCTGCTCCTACTGTTTCACTCTTGATGTCTTTTCTTCTAATGAAGTATATAGGAATAAGCTTATTTAAAACCCCTTTAAGATACTTAACCTTGTAGTCAACAAGTGTCACCGGAAATGAAAGCAATCACTTGTCATATTAACTTCTTTGAAATGTGTTTTGTTCTCAGTACAGCAGGTTGTTTATATCCTGACTAGTCTTTTCTGTGTCAGTAATTGCACTTACTAATTTACATATAGACCATCTATTTGCATATTACAGGAATGTTAGGGAAAACATAAAGTTTAGGTTGCCCTTTTTTACCTTGTTATAAACCAAAATCTACTTTTTGTTTTGTTTGAGGATTTTGCAGCTCTTGCAGCGTTACCTTATGTATCTACTGTTAATCTAGTTCTTGCTCAATAGATCAAAGGGAAGCGGGGGAGTGGGCATGGTGGTATTTGGTCAAATGCTGTCAGAAGCCTTGATGGCTTCTTTGACATGACTATTGGTATAGTGCAAGTGAACTTGTAAGAGAGGGAATAGGTGATATGTCACACTGTTTAAGTTCTGAGTGCTATAATTTGTACCTGAGTCTCAGTTTCCATGTTAATAACTTAGATATTTTCACGCAGAAATCTTCCAAAGTGTACAAAAGCTGTGTAAATGCATTCGTAAGGTATAAATCTCATTACCTAGAGATACAGTCCAGACACACCAGTGTCCATATTTCCCATTGGTGTTTCTGCAGTTCCCTTGTTCCCCTTACCTGCATGAAAACTACTTGCACGAAATCTTTTAATTCCGTAATTATGACAAAATCTGGGTGTATTTTTTGTCTTGGTATCTGTAAACACTGATCAGATTATAGTGTATAGAACAAGGTCGGTAATTCAGATACAAGCCAAGGTAGTGGGCTGGTGGGAAAGGAGGGGGCACAAAAGGCAGCCTGGCCTAAATAAGTATTTAGTTGTGTGAGTGGCAAATACTTCTTCTTGAGTGTAATCTTGGTTTAGTGTGTGGCAACTTACCTTAATGATGAAAGGACTTTGAACTCTGTCTGGTGGCAACCTTGGAGCCCTTCTGAAGTAGGCTTCTAAAAGTGATAAATTTTTATAAACAGGATTAGGTAAGTGTGTGCATTGCATGATACTTAGGAAATTTGAGTTATGCATGTTTGGTAGCTTCCTCCATGCATGTTTAAAAATGACTTTTTTTTTTTTAATTTAACCACATGTATTTCTTGTTTTTGTTTTTTGTTTTCCTTCCCCCAACAGCTGGCTTACCCCTTGGTGTTCTAAACTTGGCCAAAATAAAACCGTATCAGAGAGGCTTTTTCTGTAATGATGACAGCATCAAGTATCCGTTCCATGACAGTACCATCACATCCACTGTCCTCTACACAGTGGGGTTCACCCTGCCCATTTTCTCTGTAAGTAGCTAATGTATAGGGAGCTTTGGTGATGGGAGTAAAATGTATGCCTTCCAAGAGCTCAGCACTGTAACTGTGCGTTGAAGACAGTCTATATAGATGAAATCCCATATATGTATAATCACATGCATGTGAAAGGTACTATTGCTACTCTGTTTGCACAGAAAGTCTGGAACTAATCTCTAACTGCTAGTGTTGCTAATTTCGTTTGTTTTAGGAGCAGAAAAAATGGATTAGTCTAGGCTTTGATCATTAGAGAGTAAAATGGCTTCCAAAACGCTATGGTATAAACACATCTCTTGCTCAGAATGGGTTAGTCTGTTAACTTGAACACCTGTAATGTTAAAACTTGGCACTATAGTGGAGTGCACAAATCTATAAATAGTGACTGTTGCTTCCATATAGTTTCTACGGAAATAAGTCTAATTTTGACTCAGTGGGTTTTATTAATTTTAAAAGTAATGTGGTGACTCTTTAAACCCTTCAAAATGGGATACAAGGACTGAAAATCTAACTGCTTGTAGAAAAGAGGCTCAGTGTTTTCAAGACCACATGATTTTGACAAAGACCAATTTTATTCTTTGCTAGGTTTTTCTAACAATATTTGAAGCCTCCTTGTATCCCAGTTTTTAGTAAGATTTTGATATGACTTAGAGAACCAAAATTTAACTGTGCAGAATAGTCTTGAACCTGAAGCTACATCTTGTTCCTGCTTGTGGTGGTTGATCAAGAGATATGAAAGATGATGATAATATTTTATCTGATAAATATATAAGCTAAATTGATTAGTAAGAACTATATGAAGTGGTTTAAGGATAGAAGCAGTCATTTAAAACAAGTAAACAGATACCTACAGAACCTCTACATGCACTACTCTAGTTTTCCCTTAAGTCCTTATTTATTAAAGTTTGAATTAGACCTGTGCAGTAAATTGAAGGTTGCCACAACAACACTAGTATAGTTTCACTATTAAAGAAAGCAGTCTGAAGTTTGTAATTTTGACGAGTATATATAATTTCAGCATACATTTGGGAAAATTTCTTTTCCAGTGGTTTTCCTCTGTACCTTAATTGGTAAATGTACAGGTGAACCAACAATTGTACCTCTGTGCACTTCTGGACTTTTAAAGAGGTGTTCCAGTTGCAGTTTGTTAATCTGTTGAATTGCTCGATATCTTATCTTCCATTTCAAGAAGTTGTTAATGTAATATAAAGTCAATTAAGAGTGGGTTTTTTTCCTAGCTCTAAAGCAGTGGAGAAACATCTGACTTAGAGCCAATTCACTTAAGTCTCAGTATTTAAAGACCAATATGGACTATAATAATTTTAGATAACCTTTGTAGTTACAACTTAGAATTAGATGTGTCAGTAGTTGCAGTCTAGTCTGATATTTTTCTGCTATGATACTTTTGTAGGAGTCACACAGTGAATTTTCATTGTCTGGCTCTGTGCTGGGGCCTGGAGTATATAATTGGAACAATCACTTCTGGTCTCCATGCTGAGAAGCTTAAGAAAAAATTCTAAAGCACTTTTAATTCTGTAACAATATAGCCTAACCAGATCACTTGCTTTTCAGTCTGAACATTTTACAAAGCTTAAAGCAGTTGCTCTCTATAGTTAACATTCTAACCTGGCTTTCTTAATCTGCATTTTAAATTTAGAGCCTCTTTAGTCTCATGCAAGACGTGAAGAATCTTCCATGGCTACTGAAAACTAAGGGCTGGGGTAAGGTGTGGAGCTAGAGAGAATGAGATGTGGGATATTACAACTTCCTGAGTTGAAAATAGGTTCCTGTTGAATGGTTTCTATCTCCAAGCTTGCCTTTATTCAAAATGGACAGAGAAAGTTGATCAGTCTGGGAATCTGATGTTCAGACTTGTTTTTTGTTTTGGTATGACTCAATCAAGACTTGAGACCTTTTTCCCAGGGAATTTAAGTGTTTGGAAGTAGTGTGTTCCAGACTTAATATCCTCACCAGGGACACAGCTCACTCATGAAAGATTATTGGGCAACAACACTGATTATCTCTTAATTATCTATTAATCACTGATTATCTAGTAAAAAGTATTGTCCTGACATGAGATTTTACTGAAAGGAACAGAATTCTCAATGAAGGAATTGATGGTAAAAATTTGCTCTAACAGTATGTAAAAAGGCGATCAATTGCGCTTTTGTGCAAACTTTTTTTGCTTCAAACATGATACTTGTTCCTAAGTAATTGGACTCAGACTTCTCTTACAATCTGTCACTTTGTAAGAGAGAAGAACTTGTGGTAGAAATCTAAAGGAAGCAAAAAGAATCATCTGCAATGTGAAAAAAATAGTTAATTGAGTACTACAGTGAACAGCCCTTCCCCTTAGCATTTAACAATGTACAGTTATTGGTGTTTGCTTATTTTGACCTTAGTCCCTAAAACCTCATGAAATATAAGCAGAAATGCTCAAAGTATTTTTAGTGCACATGGTCCTTGCTGCTCTATCACCTTGCTTGTCTTAAAAGTGTAGTTAGAAGTGACTTGAACATCTTGCTATATAATAATAATAAAAGGTCTTGTTTGGTTAAGTTGTTGGTGTAGGCCACAGTGATATATAAAATAACTTCAAAAGGGGGAAAAAAACCCAAACCAGACAAACAAAACAACCACAACACACTGCATAGATATTTTATTATTAAGCTTCTGTGCATAAAAGAAACTGGGCTACATGAACATGGATTTGTTTTGGTGACATTTTATAGAGATTTACAAGATGTGTTAGAAACTCTTGGGAATCTTAAAAAAATAACAAATTAAAATAATATTCTTAGAGAATGTAATTCTGTTTATAGCTCTGAACCCTTTCTGTTACCATTGCCACCTTCTATCAGAAAAAAACGTGTCTGGGAAAGAAATTCATGTTTATTCTTTTCCAAGTGCCACTTCATAGTATGTTGCACCTGTTTTCCAAATTGTTCACTTTTCATAGGAAGCACATACAATTTTTGTATTAGAAATTTTTGAGATTTAGCCTTGGTAGTGCTCTGGAAAAATTAATTTCTCTAGATGGCTAGGTCAGTGTCCAGAGCAGCATTTGTCCATGACATCTTACACTTAGTGAATGCAGGAAAAGCTTTCTGATACTTCTGCCTTCCCAAGTCTTCATAGAGATGTTTAGAAAGTAATTTTTTATAATTTAAAGGTCATGACCAGTTAGGGGTTAGTGTCCATAAATTGCAACTCTAGGAATATTTTCAGATGTACTTGGTCTGGCATTTTTGGTTTTTAGCTGTCTGCATGAGACCAGTTTTTTCAAGTATAAATGACAAATTAATGTCAATCTTTCTCCTGCAGTGAGGTCCAACCATGTTTATTTGTAGATGCCTCATTCAGTTGGTCTTTTCTGGTGACTTTACCTCCAACTTGATTTTTCTATTCTTCCAGTCATCTTGTTTCTTCAAACTGCTACCTTCAGTGACACTCATGCAGCTTCCTTTAGATTTGAGTAGGTGAGAGTAGGGGAGGGAGAAGCACAGAGCAAGGGAAACCTCTGAAACAACTTTTTCGCCAGAGGAGCAGAACAACACAGCAACTTGAGAGTTACTGAGTTTCATCTGCTCCCTATACTAAGTTCTGAAGGGGGTTTCTGTAGTTCCCTGCCAAAGCTTTGCCTGGCAGCTCAGTTTGGGAGCTGAATGTTCACAACCCACTGGTGGGTTTCTGTTATGTGATGGACTGAAGGACAAGAGTTCAGGTCTTCTAAGTCAGCCAAAGTAGTCCACTGAGTTTCTGGGAAACTGAGTAGTCTGCCACAACTTGCTGCTACCAAAACAAGTAATGCAAATGCTGATGTTCCTGACAGGGGAACTGTTGGTTAGTAAACAGCGTTTTGATTAAGTCACTTCTCTGGGATGACCTCTGCTGTTTGGGATTTCTTTGAGAGAGAAGAACATGATGAGCCTGTAGGACTTAATTTCTCCACCTTGAACACATCCAAAAGATATCTAGGTAGTCAGGTCACATTGATTTCTAACTAGTTTAAACAAAACAAACAAAAGGCAAAATCAAATCATTCTTAAGTTTCATTTGGCAAAAGCTAATGTCTTAAGTATCTCAATGCCTTTCCAAAAGGGACCTACATAGTTTTGCTCCTGTGCCCGCTTTAACCTATTAGACATTAGGCTTAATGTTTCTGGCAATGTCTCCTTATACCAATGTTCTCACCGAAAGTTTCTGCTCCTACAGATTAGCACAGTCATACTTTGGAGGCAATTTACTGATTTCTTTTCTGGCAAAGGAAACTAATATTTTATGCTCTGCTTGTGAAAGGGATTATTTTGCAGGGAAACTTTGACTGACATCACCTATTTGATTAACCAAAATTAGCACTTACTGGGGTAATTTGTTGTCAGGGACAAATGTAGTTACTGCTGTGGTAGAGGCTAATAAATCAGGGGACTAATTTATTGAAGACTGTTAGATTGGTACATGTGCTCTTCATTTTTTTCAGCAGTGTCAAAGCTTTATGTCCCCCTTTGATAGTTTTGCAACTAATTGAAATTAAACCTGCTGTTTTATATGAGAGTGGATTTCAGCTTAACTTTTAGGTTTCAGTTGCTTATAAGTAATTTTTTTTTATGCTCTGCCTCTTACCTGGTAGACTTTTTGAAAAGGTTAATCTGTTATCTTCATTGTTCTTTGGTGTATTTATGGCATTGAAAACCTTTTTGGGCAGTGTTGTTGAAGTTCATAATCTGTCAGAAACATACCCATTGTTCCTGGTGTCAGTCACATTTCTTCTCGTCCTAATCCCTTTGATACACTAGGAAGATAGAGTAGTCAGACTAAAGGATGCATTTTTTTAGAAAATCTCATTAATTAGATCTGTGTATTCAACTTATTACTTCACCAAAATCTTAAGAAACTAATTAGTCATGGGATTGGATAAGGAATCCTTAAATGTATACATAATTCATTGGACTCTTAGAAGTGGACAGTAGGAGTTAGTACTCCTTGACCCTTGCAAGGGAGGAAGGTGTCAAGTAGAGCTCTCCAGGCATCTGCCCTGTTCAGTATAGTCATAAATGCCCTGGAGGAGAGTATGTGCAGTGAAGCAGTAAAGTAGGGAACTCAGAGCAATAAATACAGAAGGTGGCAGTAACATAGCTGGTGAAATATGGTGTGGGTGTCAAGGGATATTCTTCCTGAGGAGATTGGAAAGGACAATTTGAGGGAGGTGTATAATCTGATGTTCTCTCTTTAGAGTGGTAATGGTCAGCTTTTAGTTCTGTGGAGAGATCAACTTTGTGCCCAGTAATAGTGAAGAAACCTAATCAAGATTAGAAATGTGGAAAGAAATAGACCTGCGTTATAGAGCATATTTGTATGGAAAAAACTCTAACATAATCAGTCAGAAATCACTCCACTTTGAGGAAATCTAATGCATTATACTGTGTGAGTCAGACTTTTGGACAAGTGTATTAATTGCTTAAAATACTTAGTCTTACCAGTTGAGCTACTTGTGTTTCTACCTCATATGTTCTGACTGAAACATTTCAGAAGCCTATATTTCTCCCTACATCTTTACTACCAATTGTGTTTTGTAATTCCTTAATTTGTGGTTGCTTATTGGATTAGTATTTCACTTTTTTTTTCTGGTATCAGCCTATGCAATTGGCTGATTTACAGCCCTTGGATTCTGCTGAACTATGCAAAACCAAACTCTTCTAATTTTTGAGATGAAGACTGTACCCTAGCAGTCCTTCTTCTGTCTGCATTTAGGATAGATGAATTGAAATCAAATGTGTTTGCCAATTCTGATTGAGTATTGTTTCAGAAAAAATTTTTATCAGCTGGTTAAAAGTGTTAATGCCTTTGGAAAGACTTGTCTAATGGTCACACTCTTACATTGATGTACAACAGCCACAGGAAGCAGATATTATTTTTCCCCTGCTATTTTGAACTGACAAGCTCCTAACTCAACAGAGTTGTTTAACCTCCAAGAGCATGACTCTGAACTTATTACTGCACAGATCTCCATCTGTTCTCTCGCTTCAGTCTTTGAGTTGTTTTGCTGGCAGAACTGGCTGGCCTTGGTCTTCCACTGTATCAAAGAATTGCCAGCTCTGTCAGCAGTACCTCTGCTAGTTATTCATTAAGGATGCATATGCACTGCGTAACACTGGCTTTATCCTTGAGATTACCCTACAGGTAACCTCTTCCCAACCTTATAATTTCTCTTCACATGTGTGTTGCCATTTTCCCTTTAGGCAGTTTCTTCACTGTGTTACAATTGACTTAGAAGATGATCAGGGATGCTTTTTTGGTGTTGTCATATGGGAAGTGTTCAGTAGAGAGCCTTTACTGCTCCTTTGCTCCACTTACTACGTAAAAGGAGTACTTAAACTCCCCAATTTCTTTTGCTTTCAGGTAAAACTGACCCCAACTAATTTTTACTAATTCTCTATTTTAATGTGCCAAACTCTGCCCTTAGAAATTGGAGCTTGTTTAGGAGCAAAATGGATATTTGTACAAGCTTTCTTTTAACTTACTGTGACAATATGACTGTGACACATGGGCATGATTTCTTTTCACAGTGAACTGTGTTGAATCTTTGCTACTTTTTCTAGACAAACTACTTTAGATGTTTATGTGGATAAATCTTCTGTCAAAGTGCACTGCCCCCTTGTATTACTGTTAAAATTTCTTCCTCAGTTGTATCTGTGAAATTAGAAATTGACATTAGTGATAGTTGAACCCTTATGAAGACAAGTATCATTTGATATCTTCAGTTGTATCCGGTCTTCCTGTACCAGGAGCTTTCATGCTTAGGAAATTGCTACTGTGATGTGAAAACTTGCTCTTGTCTTCTGAAATCATGATATTTCTCAGGGTGAAAAAGTAACATGTCTATCACAACTATAGGGAAACCCTACTATTGTACTTGCTATAGTGAGAGACTTTGCTTTTTTATCACTTAGGCCAGTTCGTCTGCTTGTTTATCCTGCTGTACTAATGAAAAAGCTAAACTATTTTGCTTGCCTCTTTATTGTCTTAAAGCAAGAAAGACTTTCATTGAAGTAAGTATTTAAGCTATATGTGTGACATAATTTTGATTTTAGAAATTAAAACACCTTGAAATCCCACAAAACCAGACTTTGTTCATTCATTTAGAACAGAACAAAGTCCTAAGTACTGTGGGAAGTTTCTCTTAATGCCAGAAACAGTTGCTGCCCCTCTGGTTTGACTTCTACTATTCTCTTCCCTCCTACCAGCTAATAATAGTGAAGCCAATACACAGGTGTTTAAAAGTAGTAAATTAAACCAGCTATATCAGTGTGTTCTGTGGGATTAGGTTTTGACATTGGAAAGTATTTTAACCAAAAAGACATCAAAAGCCTGTATTGACTTTTCAGGCTTATGATTGCCTTGGATTGAGCAAAAGGTAAATTGCAAAGGTTTTAGTTCTGTGACTTCAGTTTAGTTTAAGATTGTAAAGTTAATCTGATCAGTTTTATTGTAATCTGGTTTTTAGAAATTTAAACTTTTCTCTCAAGCTTTCATGAAGCATGTCTCCTTTCAGCACTGAAATGTGCTTAGAACAGCAGTAAGACAAATGACTGGTGGAATTACTTCATAAACCTATTCTGCCCTTGGGGGAAACTGCAGACACACTTCATGACATTCACTATATAAGCTTTTTTAGCGGTAGTGTATTTCAGTGCATAGCTCTTCCAAGTAATGGTTGCTTAATGGTAACTTAATGGTTACGAGGTAGATACCTAATACTTTAAGACTCAGAGTAGAGGAGGTGTGAAGAAATTATGAAAGAGAAGATATTTTAGTAACTTGACTGGTTCATACTTGCTTACAAAGCAAAACAAAACCAAACCTTGAGTTGGTTGGTATTTTGTTTGCATGGTCTGGATACAGGAAGATGATGTGAGCAATTACAGGCTAATTACATCATAATCTCAGTATTGCTGAAGAGCATGCACACACACATCAAACAGCTTCACTTTGCATGGAAAAGCACATCACTGCACAAGGGGCTTCATTCCCATGATCCAGGTACCATTGCTTTCCATTTCTGATGTAGCAGCTGGCAATTACATTAAAAAAATCTCCCCTGCCATGTGAATAATCCTGTCACTGAAAATTTTCAGTCTTTCATCTTGAGAAGCTGAAACATTCAGGAACGGGTAAGAGGAAATGAGGAGTAAGCCACTATGAGACCATTATTCAGAGAGCAGGTCTTTAAAAAGGATGATGCAGAGCTAGTGATATGATGTCAGTGATGCTACTTAATTGTAATCACAAGTATTTGTGGCGGTGTGCTGAAGCTGTGATAAGCTTTTTTTTTTTTAGGGTGAACTAATTTTGGGAACAACTGCTTTACGATGATAATCCAAACTAACTACTCTAAAGAAGTAAACATGGTTAAGAAACTCTCATCTGTGTATGCCTAATTCTCTAGTTTTGGAGATCTAAAGAATACACTTTTCTCAAATACACAACCTTGAATCTTGATATCAGTATGTGTGCAGGGCAAAGGATGAAGTTTTCATTACATACCTATCTTACAGAATAAATGGTGTTGGAAACACCATGGCATTATGTTGATAAGTCATCTTCCCTCACCATGGCTGCATGTGTTTCTACCTCCTCTCTTACTCAAGTCAGCTAAATACTACACAACTGATGATATATCATGACATTTGTCACAATACCAACATAAGGGAAGGGCAAAAATGAAGTCTAGGCTGCAGCATTTTTCAAACCCCTTCCTACTGCTATTCTTCCTATTAAAAGAGAGATTTTTTTTTTTTGCTGGTAGGAAAGGCTATGTCTTTGCACTGTACTGCAGAGTCCAGCTCAAGGGCTCTGTGCTGGCTGGTGTCTGAATAGTGCAGTGTTTTGATGAGTCTCTGGCTTGGCTCTTAGCCCATCCTGTTGTCCTTCTGCTTTGTTGGTGTACTTGGATGGCTTCCAGAGCTAGGTCAGTTGTAGTCCTGCTGGCATGGAACTGGAAACAACCCCTCTTGACAGTGACAGTGGCTTTTTTCTGCCACTCTGAGGGGAGGTTTTGCATACTACTGGTTTTATGACTGTAACAGTATAGAAGGTACAGGATTCTTCTCGACAGGCTTAGCTGGAATTCATGGGCCCATATGGTAACCCCGTAGCTGCTTGGTTGTAGAATAAAGCTGTGTCATTCATCAGAGTTCACTTCAAGGGAATTTTCACTTATGAGCCATTAGTTTGTTATTTGTTCTTCTGTGCCTGTTTTTGAACTGAAGGATTAATTTAAGGACTTGATGGTGTGAAGAACAAAGTTAATAGCAAATCATTGGCAAAGCCACAGTGAGTATCATTGGTAATGGTCCCAGGAGTCAGGCTTAGTTTGGAGGACCTCAGGAGTGAAAGTAAAGGGTGAATAGAGTTGAAAAAGATCCTAGGTGTCTTCTCTTCCCTAATGGTTCTCTTGCTGCATGGTTGGTATCTTTTATTTTTTTTATTCTTTTTCTCCTGTTCTTTGCATCTTTACTTTTGTAAAGTAATAAGTGTATGCACTTGTTTGGGGCTAGCTGTGCATGTGGAAAGGAAGAGGTAGGCACTGCCTTGGCACAGAGGTCCTGTTGAGAGAACTGAGATTACACTAACATCTTTCATTGGCACAAAGGAAGGGAAAAGGCTGTTTTTATCTTTCTGATCCCTTATTGGTAGATAGGAATGTCTCCCCTAAATAATTTTGGTTGTCTAACTCTAAAGCTGTATGCATTTTATCTGTAGCATTGCTGAATTCTGAGCACAAAATCAAGGGCTTTTATGCCACTGGGCTGTACATCGCTAAGTTAAAGAAGATTATTTATTGTTTTGTTGAACATTCTTGATAGTCACCTGCTTCTTTTTTCCATACAACTGTTTCTTTCTGAGACTCTTCATCTCTGTACACAAACAGATTGTGTAAATATTGTATGTGTGTCAGAGATAGAGGAACAGGACTGAGGAATGTGATTCTATTAGTTTGTGGTAATTTGTATCTTATTTTGAGCTTGCTATAAAAAAAACATTGCCATTCAAATGTTATGGTTCGTGTTATGGGTATCTTGATGTGCAGTAGCATGCGCGTCTTAATGTTGTGTCCTGTTGATATTAGATTGAGCCAAAGGCATCCTCTTTGGAAGAGAGGGGAACAAAATCTCCATGCCCTGAGGCCATAGGGCTTGTGCAGTGACGTTTGTCTAGGGAGCTGTCCAGTGTGTGTGGAAGTGAGGGGATCGCATGCATGTGTAAGCTCCTTTTTTTCCATGTTCTCAAAAACTTCCTCTGCACTTGCACTCCCTGAGAAGCACCTCTTTTCTGCTTTCATGAAATTTAATTTATGCTCTTCTGGCTTGTAAAGCTGTCCAGAGAACAACTGTTGCTCACTGGAATATAAAGAAATATTCAATAATTGTGACAGTAGCAGCAGATTGAGTAGTGGTTGTCACTGAGCTGTTTACTCAGTCAGTTTTGGCCTGCTTCCATACTTGATGTGCCGCAAACATGAAGGTGAGAGGAATTCTGCCCTGCTCTCCTTCATTCAGCAATCCTTCCTGGGAGCTGCAAAGTCAAGGCAGTAGTCATTGGCCAAGGGAAGTGCATAACCTTCTAACTTTCTGCATGCTTGTTCCTCTTTATGCACTTCTCTTTGGAAATGCTGGGGTATAATCATCACCAGAGTTTGTTTTGCTTTTGTAATGTATTTTGTATTCCTTTTTGCCAGCTGGCTTGCCTTTTGCAATTCTCAGTTCACGACGTACCCCCTTCCAGAGAGGAGTTTTCTGTAGTGATGAATCCATCCGGTATCCATACAAAGAGGACACCATTTCTTATAAGTTGTTAGCGGGAATAATTATTCCTTTCAGTATAATTGTTGTAAGTTCAACTTTTCTTCATTGCTTTTGATTTCAGTGGGAGTGGGGAAGTGGGAGGAGGGGCAATCTGTTAATACAGACTTCTAAAACTGTATTCTATAAGATGTCTCAATCTCACAAACATGTCCTTAGTCCAGGTGCTAAAGCAGTAGAAATGGTGTTCCGGCAAGAATAACTAAAAGGTTTGCTTTAGAGTTGAGGTCAAACAGATAGAATTACAAAACAGAAAAAGAATACCATAGAACCTTGGAAATATGGTGGCTTAACTCTATAGTCTGAGGCAACCTTCTTTTCTTACCATATTATTTAAGAATAGTACTAATAGTGTGTTGTGACTGTCTCAAGTCTGTTTATTTTGGGATCTGCTACTTGCAGAATATGTGTGTGCATGACTTATTAAATCAGCATTTTATCTGCTACAAAGTCATTGAGTATACTTCTGTGTGTGGAAGTGTAACAACAGATGCTAAACTATTTAACAGAAAAATATTATGGCTTCCAATCAGATCTTATCAAAAGCATAAATAGAATAAAAAGAATAAGTAGCCAGGGAGTTTTTTCCTGTTTATTTCCCTGAAAGTCAGGATAAAACACTGGGCCTGTGTTTTTACATTAATTCAGGGGCTCACATTCATACTTCACCTAACCTGGCTGAAAACACACTACTGCTCTCTTTCCCTCCTCTTCACACCAGATCAAAGAGCTGGAGAGAGTGCCTCTGCAACTACAAATTTGGGATCTCTCTCTTTTACCACAGCTCCTAGCTCAGCTGAACTGTCTCAAGCATATAGTGACTCTCTGTCCTTAATATTTAATTATATGGTGTCAGCTGAGCTAACCTAATAGCTTACTATGTATGGACAAAAGTTGAGGTCCTGCTATTACCCTGTCTGCTGCTACCTTTGGTGGCTTGTCTGAAGCAGAATAAGCTAGTGAAATGCCTTAGCCTGGCAGAAAACAGCAGCTTTCTTTGAGCTACATTCAGTGCAAATGGCTCCTGGAAGAATACCAGTCATGGGGCAAAAAGTGGTGGGTGTGTGTCCTTGTGAGCACAGTGGACAGTTGGACCTCTTCAGTTAACCATTTAACATCTTAAATCTGTTGTTCTGGTAATGGCCCTTCAACAGGGACCTCCAAATCGCTGTCCAGATGTGCTAAAAAGCTTTAGTCTCCACTTATAAATCTGTTGGGTGACATCCAAGCTCATCAGAGCCACACTTTGAGCAGAGATAAAACTCTTTTATGCCAGATAAGGTTTTTAGGTGAATAAATACTTATCCAAGTCCATTTTAGAAATCAAAACTGAGAAGGTGCAGCAAGATGTAAACCTAATTATTGACCATCTGTTTCTCTGGGCTAGTGGGTTACAATCAGGAGGGATATTGTGGCAGTCCAACTCTGTCTTGTATAAGGAGTACATGGATTTCTATCAAGGTTCCAACCAAGCAGCTTGCTTGCTCTTTGGTGGAATTTTTTTCATAACTGTAGAAACATGGACTGAGAATTGAAACTGTGACTTACCTGGTTTCCCTGTTCTTAGAAAAGCTGCTTCAAAAACGTACAGAAGTAGTTCTGGAGCAGATGAAATTTTGAGGGGTTTTGTGTGTTCTATTAACTGGCAAGTACTTTATGCTAAAGATCCTGCCATTTAAGATAGGACTATTTTTTTTTTCCTCACACTGTTACTATTGTTGATAGTCAATATTACCTAAGAGCATCGGTGCTTAATCTCAACTGAAGCCGATATATCTTGTTATTTCATTTCTAGAGCAGTTAAAACAGACGAGTGAAGAAGAACAAAATAGAGCAAGGAGAGATTGATGTTTTGCCCTCAGTACTTGACTACCAGCCATTTGCAGCTCAGGGACTTCCTGACTCAGAAGAGGCTCCACTGACTATAGTAATTTTTAATAGAAGTATTTTGTTTGAATTAATCCAATCTCCATTTGAGCCTGTATGAACATTTAGCTAACAAAATTATGTTTGCAATATCAGGGACCATCCTTTAGTTGTGAAATCAGGCTTTTCTGTCAAGATTGCTTCATAGTCAGATGGTAAAAGCAAATGTTGGTGTCCTTTACTCAATGCTCAGTGAGACTGAGTTGTCACCTCAACTGAGGTAAGTGACTTTCTTGCAGGTTTTATAGCAATGTTCTTTGAAAGGGATTCATTACTTACCAGTCATGTGATTTTAGTGTTTAATTATCTTCCTTAAGAGGTTACTTTCTGGATTTAGGTAGATTGTGTATGTATTTCACTGAAAGCTTTTTCAGCTGTAATCCATGTTCTGGTGTTTCTCTGCTTCAGTCTGTCTTTCGGTGTGGATGGAGGGTGTAAAGCTTCAGTGTCATGCATTTGATGATGTTCTCTGCCTTCATGTGCAAAGCCTCTGACAGCTGCTGTGTGCCTGGGTGTCCATGTCTCAGTAATGGCTTCACTTACCAAAGCTCTGCTTTGCTGTGATCCAGGACTTGGCACCTTCAAGTGACGGACAGAGCCATAATGTAATTTTTACATGATTGTTAAAGATAATGTTATGTATATACATTTATGTATATATGTGTATATACATGTATATACATATATGTATATACAGTCCCTCACACTTCTGATCATCTGTATGAGCTGAACCTTTCTATAGAAAATGGGACCATCTGGTTCAATATCCAGATCACCTGGGGTAAAGTTTTGTACTTAATGTAAGGAAAAACTTTCTGCAGGAAAACAGAATCAAATCTTTCTTGCCAACACTTGATGCACGTACCTTGGACATGTAGGGGGGAAAAGTCCTTAGAAAAACCTCAGTAATACCTGTCTTTCTCTACTCATATTAGTTTTCTTTTCTCCCCAAAGGATTTAATTTTCCTTAGGAATAGGGAATTTCTTTGTTAAAACACCTGGCCTTTTACATCTGGAAATAAAGTCTAGACCCTTCAGAATAGTTTCTGGTTTTGCAAAAAACCTAACAAACTTAGAAAAATTTTGCTCAGCAGAAGATTAGTTGAAGAAGACTCAATGTAGAATAAAGTTATACTGGAAAAAATGTCTCTAATTAGGGTTATGCCAAGTAGTATAGGTAAATGTGATTTTGAGAAGGCTTTGTTTTAATAAGTACTCTGAAAATCATTAAGTTCAACATGAAGTAGGGTAAGGTAAAAGGGCGTTTTTCTTCTGCGTGAAAGTATTTAAAGTTTAGATGTGGTTACAGCTGACTCTTGGAAAATTTAAATTTGCAGATTAAAATTTATAAAAAATTAATTTCTGAAACTGCTTGTCTGAGTATTAAAAAAGAGTAATACCTTTCTTTCAGTGATTGTCTTTAACTTGTTGTCCTTATTTCTCTTTCAGATAATCCTAGGAGAGACTCTCTCAGTTTTTTACAATAATTTGCACTCAAATTCATTTGTCAGAAATAACTACATAGCCACTATTTACAAAGCCATTGGAACCTTCATTTTTGGAGCAGCTGCTAGCCAGTCGTTGACAGACATTGCCAAGTACTCCATAGGTAGACTGCGTCCTCACTTCCTTGCTGTGTGCAAACCCGACTGGACACGAATCAACTGTAGTCTGGGTTACATTGAGAACTTCACATGTCATGGGGACAAAGCAACAATCAATGAGGGAAGGTGAGTCTGACTAACCTCATACACGTGTTGTATAACATGTTTCTTAACTTGAAACAGTGAGTTTTGGTATTGGTTTCACCTGTGATGGTTGTCAGTGTGTGATCTTTCCCTGTTCTTATCTCAACCCATGAGCCTTTTGTTTTATTTTTCTCTCCTCTGTCCAGTTGAGGAGGGGAGTGATGGAGCAGCTTTGGTGGACACGTGGTGTCCAGCCAGGGTCAATCTGCCACAAGCAGATAATCCTGAAATGAGCAGAGCTTCTTGCAAGTACTAAGTAGACAAATTGCAGTTTGTTCTTTGAGAGATTAAAGTGGAGAAGTGTGTTTCATGGAAACTTTTTTTGTATTACTAATAACCATAATTGTGTTTAGAAGACTTCTATTTACTTCTTCCTTATTTTATCCTAAGCACTTATTATTGGATGGCCTTTGAGTAGCCCTGTAGAGTCAGAATATCTGTTAATAAAATAGAATTCTTCTCTGTTCTAGTAAATGCATAATGTCCTTCTGAAGACTTTTAATGATTGCTTTCTATATGACCAACAACTTCAGTTTGGAGAAAAAAAGGAAATTTTAATGTGGTGGGTTAGTTGAAGTAATTGCCAAAAATAACTCTTTAGAGTTTAAAAGAAGATGAAATGGTATTTTAAAACACAAGAAGGGAAATAGACAGGTTATGTTGTGGCAGGGCTAAAGTGTTTTCACTTTTTTTTTTTTGCTTCAGCTCACTGAAAGTGGTATTTATTTTTATTATTCTACTACTATGTCAAAAGCTGCTTGTCTAAGTTTCAAAGTAAATGAGTCCTTAAACAAATTGCGCATTCTCAGGTGCTTTGTGAAACAGTATTCTATGACTTTCAGCATGAAAATGGAGTCAAAATTCGATCTGTGCATGCCTCTGAGTATTTAGTTTAACTTCTTCATGAGTATAAAAAGAGGGACATGCAGAAAATTTGAGTTGATTGTGATGACTGAAATGGTTGGGAAATAAAATTTTCTGGGTTTTGGGAATGTTGAAAAATGAGAGTTAGCTTATGCTTAAACAAAGGAATAGGTTTTCCTTGTATGAGAATAGCATGGGGGAACAGTGACATAATGATGAAGAACCTTTTGTTCTTCCCTGTGCTTTGAAATCTCAGACTTCCATACTGGAAGCAAGATCTGGTTGTGGTCTTTTAAATGATCAGCTATTAGATTTGTATTCCCAGCTACTGCTGGGTTTGCTTTTTCTGTTGCCCCTGTTTCTCCCTACAGAATGATGTGAGAGTGTTCTCCTTTCTGGTTAGAGCTTGCCTTAAAGTGTTCACTTCAGTGTGAGCTTACTTGTGGGGCTTCTGCTTCCAGCTGAGGCTTTTCTATGCACAGGAAGCTGTAAGCAAAAAATAGGTTCAAGGAGGGGTAGGATAGATTAGGGTGGGCCATTGTCCTGTGCAGGTGGGTGACCTGGATGCAGTGACCCAGTAGATTATTCAGGATTTGCTGTGGAAATTTGGCCCTGCATATGAAAGGGTAGTTTTGATGATCTTGGGTCATGTGCCTACAAAAGGCCATGTACCTTATGGTTAATAGCCCACTAACAGGGGAGAGTTGGATTACAATGAGTTTTACAGCATTTTGGAAGAGGTTCTGAAGCTGTAATCCAGAGGCAAATTTCTAGATTGGTTGGAAAAAATTATTAGTGGCAAACTTAGTACCATCTAATCTCACTGACATAAATTTAATTGGCAAGTACAAATGCAAAGAAGGAAGGGAGAGAGGACAATCATAGTGTTGCATATAAAATCGTGTGTTCTGAATTGAGCCTATTATTCCTGTATTGTAGTAGAATTTGAGATTGGTTTTGAAAATTTTTAGGGATTCATGCTTGGTTATACAGTCAAAAAGACAAATCTAATATTTGTTTACTCTTTCTATGAAAACAATGAAATCAGTGTAAAAATCCATTGTGTGCTTCCACTATGCATATTGTATTGTTCTGATTAGTTATATCCTTCCTTCTCATTTCTTATTTTATACTAATCTAAAGTATAAAATAGCTTTAGTATGCAGCACCCCTGAGTAGATCAGACCTCAGTGTGTGCGTGTTGAAGAGATGGGTATAACATGGATGTTTTTAAAGGATGCTTTTAGAAGTGATGCAGAAGTTAGGTAATCAGCAATTGTTTCCATTTTCTCCTTAACAGTTTAAAACTGGAATGGAAAACATTTGAAGTAGTTTATTTTTTCACACATGAAGATTAAGGAGTAAGCTGTGGAAATCTTTGTAGTAATGGGATGTGTAAGTTTGGGTTCCAAGTAGGTTCAAAATAGCATTTGAACAAACTTTTAGAAGACTAAAGCCAAGAAAACAACCTGTGTTTCTGGAAGCCTGTAAGTTATGGTTGGAGGCTGAAAATGTTTTAGGCAAGCACTGTTGCATATTATGTTCCAGTACTGTTTTATGTAAATCTGATGTTTTTAACTCTTTGCATATGTCTACTCAGTTATAACACAGGGGCTTGAGGGAAAGATAGTAATGAGTTTTTATTGTTCAACATCGAAAATAGTATTAAAATACATGTATGTTTTATCATGAATATAAAGCAATGGGCTTAGGCTTGGTTATCTAAATGAGTAAAGTGCCCATGAGTTACGGTTAGTTTTGGTAAGATTTCACTTTCTAACCTGAGCTTAGTAAGATAATTCTTGCTGACTGAAGTGTCTTGTTTACTTTATATAATGCTGAAAACAGAGTTCTTTTCACTTGAAAATAACTTAGGTTCTTCTTCACAACTTTTAGAGTATTTGCACTTTGAGTAATACTAGTGACTAAACTAAGCTGAGGACCACAGTCACAATTGTGTGCTTATTGAATCTCATTCATGTTTGTTGAAAGATGCATGTAAGAGTTGGCATATATATACTTCACAGTTTGTAGCACTTGCAGATCTCTAAAATATGCATGGAACTGGTTAAATTAAGAATTTCTAGTTAAATATTAACATTAGTAACTGTATTTTTCTTCTGTGCTTGTTTGTAAGGCAGTCTTTCTTCAGGCAGTGTTTGGCATTTAATTTAATCTAGACACTGAAGCTTGCTATAAGCTACTTAAGGGCACTTTTTCTGAAGTGAATGACTTGTACAGAACTGCCTTCTGAAGCTTTGAGGTGTTGCTAGGTTTGATGTCAGCTAGTTGTGTGTATCTTTGTAAAATTGCCTCTGAATAAATATTAAGAGTAACTCAGTAAAGGTGCCTGAACTGTGAAGGTGATTTTTCTTTTGAGTATCAAAATAGCATAATTCTTAATTCACATAACATAGTTGAATAAGATACCTGTTTTTAAAACATAGTTGTACAGAGCAGAAGGATACAGGCTTCATATTGTGCAGTTTGTTTACTGGGATACAGTGGCTTGTTTTGATGTTCCAGAAAAATAAATTTGATAGACAATAGAACTTGTGCTTGTACATGAATGGAGAGCAAAGTCAAGGTGTCCTCCTGTCACTGGTGTTTGCAATTAGCATGTTACTTTTAGTATAGTAGTATACATTTTAATGCCGCTGAATTGTCTTTAAGGAACTTTCTTCATCACCTTTAAAGATAATAACTTGCCAATTGGCTGTTTTCCCTTGCAAATAGGCAAAGCAGGCTCAGTAAAATAGGTGGTTGTGCTATAACCCTGATAAAGTTTGGGGGTGAGTAAGCAATCTCTATGAATATCTGATCTCTTCACTTTTGCAGCCTCTATTTTTGATTGTCTTCCTTTCCTTCTGTCTTGCCACTGCTTATTTTTGCCTGACTTTGAGTGAGTTGGCAAAATATTCCAATTCTTCAAGGTGGAGTAGGAAGAGAGAACAGATGATGACTTCTCCATTCCTTATTGTTAGCTGAGGCATCATTCCCAAACCTATCTGCTCTAGTCAGTCTATGGCAGATTGTTCATTTGTTAGCTTGCTTGCATCCAAAAGAGTTAACAGAAACCACAGATATTCAGCAGCAGGAGCTGTGAATTAGTATTTCACTATTCCTCTGGTGAATGTACTTTGCTCTAGCTGGTGGTTGTCTGTCTGAAATGATTGTGTAAACAGTAAAGCCTGCTTGACTAGTAGAGTAACAAAAAAGAACATCAAGAGCTTCTCTTTTCCTCTAGTATATGAATTGTGGGATAAGTCTTCAACACTTGAAAAAGCCTGTGTTGTTAGAATATCTTAACACTTTATTGCTCTGGAGTAGGTTTATATTTTAGCTTCTGGTAAAAGATAAAAAAGGCAGTATTATAAGGTATTTGTTCAGTTAAGCTTAAATATATTGTCCTTCAGGATTTCAAGATGGTGATGGGGTGCCTTCTGACTGTATTATTGTAATGTACTGATACATGTGGTGATTATTAACTGGCTGCTCCCAACTCATTTTGGCAATCAGGAATTACTAATTTGACCTTGGCTGCTGTTTGCAGACAAGCATTGGTAATCTCTAGGTAGTAGGATCTGGAATCCAAGAGACGTACTTGACCAGACCAACATGAACCTGGAAAAGGTCAGTGTTAACTGTGTCATTCTGTAAAGAATGTGTATTTCTTATTGCTTTTAAAATCTAATCTCAGAGACAGTAAATGTGGCTTAAATAAAGGTTCTGTCAATATTTTTTGTTTGAGAAGGTGAGAACTTGGTGGTAAGGCTTTCTTCCAGTTTTATAAAATTATTTCTACAAGTAGATAAAAACAAAAAAAACAAACCAACCAAACAAAAAAAAAATCAAATAAACCCCCCGTAAGCCTCCCCAGCAAAAAACCATGCAAAACTGAACAAAAACTCCCCTAAAACAACAACTAAGAACCTCAAAATGAAGCTTCTAGTATTGACTCTGAGTTGTGTGGGATTGAAAGAACATTTGAATGAGTCTTATTTAGTTCTCAAGCAATGTAGCAGGTGCTATATAGAGTTTACAGTATTTTTAGAACTCAATTTAGGATTGTGCTGTCATTTTGTGTGTGTATATATACATAATTTTATAAACTTGGCAGCACAAACTGCAAATTAAAGCCCTGTGAAGGTCAGGTATATTGAATCTGATACAATTTAAACTTATATTTTATCCACAAAATGTTAAGAATAAATGTTGCAGCATTAAGTAGGCTGTATCATTACTCAGTGTCTGCTGAACACTTTCACAGGGACAACAATGTACTAGGGTATAATAATACACCACTTAATGCTCATGCAAATGATGCCTCCCTAGAACTTCAAAGCTTTAAAGCCTACTTCTTTAAATTTTCTGGTTTTAAAATAATTTCCTGCAGTAATAATGTAGGAAAAAAAGGTCAGTTTTCAATGTTTGTACCCAATAAGGAATGTTGAAAAGGGGCTGTATTTGATCTGGAAGCAGAAAGAGCTGCCTTTGCAAAAAAAATTAACTGATGTTAGGGAGAATTGAATCTGAAAGGTGAACATGCTCTAACCAACTGAGATGCAGTTCTGCAATCTGCATCTTGTTTCAGATCTTACATCTCCTTTAGCCTAGAGTGAATTGGCCCTTCTGAGTGGTGATAGATAACATTAACTTTCATTACTGAAAATAAAACTTTTCACCCTTTAATAGTTTTCACCTAAAGCTGGGCTTGCAGTCTGTTTCAGTAGCTTATTATGCTTAAGGTCATTCGAAATAAAAATTTGTAACTTTTGTTCAGTGCACCCTGAAAGTTATGGTCAAGCGAGTAGAAGCATTTTCTCATTCTTCTGATTTGCACAGCTTATGTCCAAGGTAATGGGAGGAAAGTCTCTTAATATAAAACTTTGGATGTGTATAACTGTATTGCTCAAACACTCCACAGAACAGATATCCCTTAAATGCTGACAGTTTTCCTGCTGCCTGCCTTCCTTTTCCCTTTCAAAGATTACAAGAATCTACTGAAGGATATGTTCCACACACTTGCCAAGCACTTCATGCCCAAAGCAGTTTTTTAAAGAGGGAATAACAATTAAATCCTAGATTTAATGGAGATTTTCTTTTTCTGTCCTCATTCCCTTTATGTAAAATCATAATAACACTACTGTTGGTCAAAAGAGTATTACGTGGATAAGTCGTGCAGACATAATTAATGGAACGGATGCCTGTAATCTGATGCATGTGAGAGCAAATTATTAGACTTTGGAAATGTTGGTTTGAGTACCCCTTGCTGCTATTTTCACTTTTACTCTTTCCCAAGAGGGGATTGCTAAGAAAGACAAGTAAGCAAGATTTTCAATTTTTTTCCCTATTGGAGGAAGCGAACTAGAAATGTAATGGAAAGTTAAACTTTCCTTTTGTGTATTGACTTGAGTGATAAAGTCAGAACTGATGAAAGATAACTTGTTTCATGGTGTTTTTGCAATGTACATGTGGAAAGGCATTGCAGCATGCCAGTTGGTTGGACTTTGTAATACTGAGAGCTCAAAACATATATGTTTGCTTGTGGTATGAATACTGGGACTTGGTAACTTCTTGCTCCACAGATAAAAATTCAAAATATTTGGAAGTTCAAGATGGAGGTTGACTGCTGCTCATTTAAAAAGGAAAAAACCCCTTTGTTAAATATACTGATTCATACAGACCATGATCATTTATCATTGAAGGATAGGGGGAAAGGCATTTCATTACTGGTTATCTTGTGATTAAGTTTATTCCTCTGGTAGCTGCTGGTGTAAATTGCTGCTGTCAGATACAAAATAGCTAGCTAACTAGTCATTGCCCAGTTAGATTGTTCCATCAGTGTGCAATACTTCTGTTTAAATGAAATTTGCAGGATATCTGCACACCTGGGTGTTCTGTGAATTATTTCCTCAATTCCCAGAGGGGAGAGAAACAAACACCTGTCAAATTATGCCAGCAGTAGTTTTTAACCAACGTCAAATTTGGTCAACTTAGCAGTGAAAAAAACCCTTGCTGTGCTTAGTGCTGAGTAAAACTGCTTCATGTTGATCCCTGAGATCAGGAAAAGATTACTTTATATCCCTGTTTCTTGCACTATCTGCAGGGTTTGTTTCAAAAAGCTGGTTGTGGGGAAGGCGGTTAAAAATTAGAAAATGCCTGTTTCTTCTTAAACCTGTTAAATTGGATTTATGTCCGTAGGGTGCAGGGAACTTTATTTTGCGTAAGATAGCCTGTAAAAGGAAAAATGTGGAACTGCAAAAAAAAAAAAAAGGAGCAGTGGCATTAAATCATGTGTTTTAAATGTCAGCATTGTCAGTTTGCTCACTGCCTTTGCTTAAAATAGAGCTGAGTGGATCCACCCCTCACCCCACATATGATTAGGGAATTGTGCAAGACACTGAAATATTAGGTCTCATATTGAAACAGCTGTCAGTTAAAATCTCTAGATAAGGATTGCTGAATTGGAAAGACTGGCAGTTTTTTCCTATCTGTAAGTGTATGGCTTTGTAGAGAAGTGTGGGTAAAACTACTGGTAGAGAAGGAAGAAAGTGGAAAAATTAGGAATGTTGTCTTTTCAAAATGGGGTTCTGAGTAGTTGCTGATTTTATTCAGTAGGTGAACTACTTCTGCATTTACTTAAACTTTCTCTGCAATAATCACAGAAGTGCTTAGTTTCGGAGTGCTCTAACCTTTCAACCCCCAGTGATCTTGAAAGTTGTACTGGTGTGAGTCCAGCACCTGAGGAAAGAGCAGGTTCTGGGATGAATGCAGAGAAAATTGACTTTAAAGAATAGAGTGCTTCAGCTTAAGCATAGGTCTAGCAGTTTACTAAACCATGTCCTCATGGTGTACTGAACTTCATTGACAACCGTCTGGAGCTCTCTGGCTTAGTCACACACAGGCATGCTGAGCTGCAGCACTCTGTCTAGCATTTATTCCCCTCCAGATCATGGAATGGGTAACACAAATGTCAGTGGAAGCTTTGAGTCAGACTGGGATAATCCAGAGAACTTGAAGACCGAGAGGATTTGCTAGCTAATCTAGTGGGTGTGTTTATTTGCTTTGATGTGAAAGTGTGCATAATGTATTGCTGAGCCTCCTGTTTTTCTCTAAGGGATCATTCCATAATTCCATAGTTACCTTGGGAAGATTTTCTTATCATTCAGACTCTGCCAGGTTTATTGTGGCACCATAGGATACACTTTCTTGTGGCTTATTTCTTTCTACTGTCACTTCTAGCACTTTGTCACTATTTAATGCTCCATTGTGACGTATGGGTTTAGCTGTTTTCTAGTCTTGTGTTTCCTGAAGGCTATTCATTTCCCTGCCAGACTCCTACACTTGTCTTACAGTTTCTGCACATTCAGGTGTTCATACAAAGACATTGTATGAAGACAAGGCATAAAGCTTATTTACTGGGCTCAAGTGTACAGTAATTCACTCAAGAAATAATACACTTTTCAAGATACTGCCAAGCAGAACTTACTACTTAAAACATGCTATTTCTTGTAAGTTTAAGACAAATGATCCTTTTATTTGCTGTATGCTATGTTCCCTTTTTCTACTAACTGAAGAAACATAACCTATAGGTCAGGCTCTGCTCCCTAGGCTAAGCTGCCTTTATGCATGGAAAGGAATAGAATAGAATGAAATAGTTGTTGGTGTCAAGTCCTGCAAGGCAATCTCACTGTCTTGCTTATCTGGGTTTAGAAATCCAAGCTAAAATTACTAAGTGGTTCAGTTGATTTACTTCTTGTAGGAATTATTTGTACTTCAATTATTTCTCCAGGTATTCTTAAAAAATGCAGACTTAGAATAGCAAACCACAGTGTTTAACTGCAATCAATTGTATGGTGACCATTTTAAAAACTAGTGTCTTTACTTTTGTCTTTACCAGAAACCACGTGAAATTTATGGCAAAACTAAATTTCAGGAAAGCTGAACAGCCCTTAAATTACCTTGTTTTAAGACCTTTTTGTGATGTTCAGCTCTACTGTATGCGTTGGAAACTAGGAGTATACTTTAGACCTCAACTGAGACCTAAAGCTGGTTTCATGTTACTACTTAAGGCATTCTTTTGATTTGGGAGTAATATATTGTCCAAGTGGAAGTAATTAAAGTTTATGCTTTTTTTTTTCTTGTTAAAATGAAGCCTTGTTCCTCACATGGGAAGTGATCTGTGAGGTAGGTGTTGATGGACTAAAAGGCATGGACCTCTGCAAAACTCTTCTTTTGATGTTGGACTTGGCCATTTTGGAAACAATTGGAACAAGACTTTGCACGTGCCAACTCTATTTCATGGTACTGCAGTTTCACTGGATACTATTATGATATTAATTTGAAAAGGATGTCCTGGAATCTGATGTGTGAATTCCTATTCTGATAATTTAGCCTTTCCTTCACTAGTGAAAGGTAGGGGTTTTTAGAGCTGTCTGTACATTTAGAAATGTATTTTCTGCTTCTGCATTCTTGGGGCTAGTAAATTACAAACACTTTTTTTTAAACTAAAAATATATTTATTTCTGCAATGCTGGCTCATGGTAAACCAGCATTTTCAGTATGATCACAAAGAAGCCTGGGCTGTGCAAGTGCTTGGCTGGTTTGATAGACAGGATGTTCTCCTGGCTTTGGGAAGGTGATATTTGTGTGCTGATGAAATGTTGAGAAATGTTTTCATTGTCAATCTTAAGAGTATTTGAAAGGGATTTAAGATTCTGTTTTTTAAGTGTCTGTTTTTTCAAGAAGTCTAGAGACAGCAGTATTGCTAAAGAAATTTCACTGGGATTGCACGATGTACAAGTTGGATCAATATTTTGTTCCATTTGTATTTCTGGCAATACTTCATGTGCTAAGCACAACATTTTCGATCATGTGCAGCATACTTATCTGTGTCTGAGGGGAATGCATCCAAAATTTGTAATCTTCAGCTTGGAACAAGGTGTTCTTACTGTTACCTTAGGCTAATGCTTTCCTAAACCAAAAAAGGCCAATAGTCAACACCACCTTTAAAATGGTATAGGAATTCCAAAATAAACATAAATAATTGTATTTGTTCCTTTTATCAATTACTTGCCTTCTGAATTCCTTCAGCTGGCAACAGGCTGCTTTCAGTAACTGTAGGAAATGTCATCTTACAGCCAGCAGGAATAGCCCCAGAGCCACTGGATAAAATATTGTTATAGGAATTCCCTATTCCGTATCTTCTGTTCTGTAGAACAGCATGCTTTATGTTCATGGCTCAGATGAAATGCTTGTCTGAAGGACAGTGCTCTTCAAAATGGTTGTCATATTGGCTTTCCTGGCCGGCTCTTGCCCCGAGATTTTAACTGGTAGAGAGATAGAGTACTAAAGTGGAAAAGGGATATCTAGCTACAATGTAATGTTATAGGTTTTGAATTCTAAGCATCTGAAGATAACACATTGTCATACAGTTTTTCTTTTTAAGAAGTTAATTGGGAAATATCAGTGGGTGAAACAGAAGTCAGCTTATTCCAGATAGCTTTCAGTGTCAGGGGTACTAAATAAGCAATTGTCAGTGTTCTGGATCAATCATAAACTAAGAACTCTAAAACTTCTAGAATAAACTTTTGTAGACTTTTTTCTGATGCAGTTTCTACATGTTATATATGCAAATTAATTCAGGAAATATTGCAGTTTCACTTATTCACAGGATTGTTTCATTGCCTTCTTTGTGATATTTGAATAGTGTGTTAAACCCTTGCGCACTTCAGAGCTGCCTTCATTACCCTTAGACTGAAGAGTAGAAATGTTTCCCTTTAATGTGAATTTTCCTAGCCTCAGATCTCTGCCTGGCAGAGGCACTGAAACAAGAACCTGCTGGGCATGGTGCAGGTCAATCTAGAGAGCTATGAAAGTTTTTAATAAGCTGGCCTTGTGTGTGTATGCCAAACTGTTAAGCATGGCTCTGTTTCCATAGCTAAATTGCACAGAAGCCTACCTAAGACCTAACTGGTGGCCTGTGAAGCAGCACCATTACAAGACTCTGTGCATAAAATGGAAAAAATAGTGTCCTTCATCTCTCTGCTTAAGAATAAATTAGAAATGTTTTTCTATTTTGCCTTCTCTTCTTGAAGAGCTGGGTAGGATTTGTTCTACAGCTGAGGTTCCTCACAGCTGTGCAGGTAAGGTCTTGTTGAAGGTGTCCTGGACTATCAGTGTCAACTGTCAAGTCCCTTCAGCCTGGGCTTGCTAGAAGTCTTTAAGAGTTGAAGTCATTGTTGATAGTCTTTAAATGAGATAGCCAAGTATGAAGCTATTTCTACAAATATTAGATACGGTGTTGTGTTTTGTGATTGGCTGGCTAATACACTGCATTCCTGCCTTTCCCGATACCCTTCAATGATAAATGATCATGATCTGTATGACTCAGTGCATTTAACAATGGCGTACATGTGTGGTATAAACATCTAAATGAGTTGTTAGCTACTGCCTCTTGATGATGACCAAATGAAAGTAATTGGTTGGGATGATTGTGTCATTTGTATTCATACATGTACTGTGATAGAAGATCTTAATTTTAAAAGTTAGCATTTAAAGTATCCTGGCATTTATCAAGATGATGAAACAAATATACTGCTTTAAAGGACACTTGATTTCTGGCTTTGAAGATGGTTTGACTTGATGTTCAAACTTCAGATAAAGGCTAGTAGTTACTACCTGGTATGGAGATCAGCTTAACTCTGGAATAGAGTAACTGCTGAGTAGTGAAGTCTGTACTGTTTGTCAGAAGCTTTTGTCAGATGTGCCTGATGTGCCTAAATAGCTGCCTTGAAGAATAGTGTGGACATGTTTGCATTTTACCAGTTCAGTTGTGTAAGATAGATTAGTGTCACTGTAGACTCAGTGTTGTAAAAGAAAACTAATGCTGTCTGATCTTTTCTCTTCCAGACTGTCATTTTACTCTGGCCATTCTTCATTCTCCATGTACTGCATGCTCTTCGTAGCAGTAAGTATGCATTTTTCATCTAAAGGTCAATAAAGTCAGTTAGGTACCTAGTACAAAAATTGAAATATTGACTTGGCTGCTTTGCACAAGGGACATAGATTTTGTAGGATGCTTGTCTGGGATAGCTGAAGATTTCTCAGTAGCAGTTGTAAGAGTGGTGATACTGTGACAAGAAGTAGAAATATGTTCAGTATGCCTAAAAATGATATCTGGCTTATATTTCTTATCTAAAATGAACCTGTGACAAATGAGTTTGGAAAAAAAGATGCTTCTTAAATTTAGTTACATTCAAAGTATGCTAGGACAAATTATCTTCACTCGTTGCATAAGCTTGGTAACACTGAAGGGTTGATTTGGTTGTTCTCCCTCTGCTATCTGGTAACATAGAAGGCATTAAACAACTTTGTGGAATTTTGTTGTTAACATAGCTGTGAAGTTAAGCTCTAGTCCTGGACACAAATTGCTAACATAATACATACATTACATAATACACAATCTTAACAGATCTCAGATTCAATTTGCTTTCTCAGTTGCATTTTTAATGTTTTCACTGTGTCTTGGCAATAGTATTGTGTCCACATGTTCAGATTGGACATTCATTTGGACAGATTGTTCAAACTAAACAAAACCCTGCAACCGTACTCACAAAAGGGATGGCTCTTCAGTATAATGTAGGTATTTTGTAGCTTTATTTTAAGATAAAGCTATTTCAGAAGCTTGATATTCAGTTTTGATCTATCATTGATGTTTGTTTATGGCTTAAACTTGTTTAGTTCCGCTTCCTTCTTTACTTGTCTTATCTAACGTAAGTACAAAGAGTTCATAAAAACATTAAGTCCTGGGTTTGACTGGAATATAGTGTGACTTCCAGTCAGCTATTTGGATTTTCTAAAATAAATAATAGTGTCTTTACTTGCTCATCAAAATTTGGCAGTCTCCAAAATTATGTCTATGAAAACCTTACAATAGGTTTTCAAAGACAAAACCACTATTTCCACAGTACAGTGGAGCAATTATTGCATATACCCTAACGCTGATTTGCTCCTCTGGGTTCAGTCATATCCTCTTCATCCAAGGTCTCCTTAACATGGTTTTTTTGAGTAACCTGATAACATAATACTGCTGCCTCACAGAAGGACAAACTTGGAGATAAGAAAAACCTTGGTAGGTGTGTGACAATATGTATGGTTTATAATTTATACTGACTGGATTACAGTCATCTGTCAGGGATTTGAAGCTGTCTGAGCTTTTACCTCTGTCATGTGTGTTTCAGGAGAGTTCTGAGTTCTGCATGCTGCAGCCTGGGGAAATGGGTGGTCAGGAGGACTGCTCAACTCATGAGCCGAATACAAGATAATAGTACACATTAGATAATACAACTCTTTAGTTAAATACAAGATAGTAGAGATGTGCTGAACAAATTTGACTTGAGACCTTGTTTGTTTAACCTACTAGGCTTGGAAAAAATTCAGCCTTTGGCATGAAATTATTTATTTTGAAGTTACTAACTGCATGTGGGTTGAATAATGCTTTCTGTAGTTGCCTGTGGCATGTTTTTTTGAATCCATGCAAAGGAGTTCGTGTGGAGAGTTCTTGAAGAGAAAATTATGAACCTTAGGTACCTTGGGGCTGTGTGTATGAGCTTCACTCTTAGCAAGCTTCTGCATGGGTGGGTGGTGGGACAGTGCAAGTCAAATCTATCATGGGCGTTCCACTCTGAAATGCTGTAAATCTTGACGTTTTGTCAGTCCTGGTTCAGACACTTGCTGTGATCAGAAGCTCTCCTTGTGTTCAGTCTTGTAGTAACTGCAAGACAACACAGCTTTACTTAGTAGCACCCTTAAACTGGAGGGGAACGAATGTCTTTAACTCTTCTAACATGACATTTGTTGAATGGGAAATGTTTCATTGGAGATCAGTTTGTTACTTGGCGAACCAGTCAATGAATAGCCAGAGCCCTGGCTGGAGGAGAAGGCATTCTTTGTCTGTTCCTGCACCCCAGTTTCTTGCCTTGTCTCTGGCTGAGCTATGGCCCAGTACAAATAAGAGGCTTTGTGGAGATTAGACTTCTAGTTCCTTCTATGTGGTAATAACATTATTCATTTAGAATGTCAGATGTAGGGACATCTGAAGAAGGTTAGTGGCTCCTGTGCAGTATTTCATTATCTTGCTGATTAACACAACCTTACTGCAGACCAAAAAAAACCAAAAAGGTGCAGATGTCTTTAAAAAGACAACTAGTGCAGGAAGGTGAGGAACACACACATGCTTTCCCATGTGGCAAGGCAGAGTGCTGCTGCTGGCTGTAAGCCAAACTTGCAGCAGTTGATAACTTATTCGTTAACTCTGATATATGTTGGCTTCATCTGCTCCTTGGACACATTCTGCAGTCACGCTCTTAGTCATCAGCAGGACGGACTGTTAACATGTGGCATTACTCAGGGGCAGTGTTAATCATAACCAGACACTGTCACGCTGGTTTCTGGAGAGGCTGGAGGAGTCTGTTGTGTGTGTAACGTACTGCAGAAAGCGTGCTCTTTCTGTTACTTGCTGAACATATGTACTGTGTCAGGTGAAGCTATGACTTTATAGAGAACCAGTCATGGGACAAACAGCTGAGGGGGCTGGGGTTGTTTAGCCTGGAGAAAAGGAGACTCAAAGGTGACCTTATCACTCTACAACTACATGAGAAGGTTGTAGCCGGGTGGACATCGGTCTCTTCTCCTAGGTAAAAAGCAATAGGATGAGAGGAAATGGCTCAACTTGTGCCAGTGGAGGTTTAGACTGGATATTGGGAAAGATTTCTTCTTGGAAAGGATTGTCAAGCATTGGGCCAGGCTGCGCCAGGGAAGTGGTGGAATCTCCATCCCTGGAAGTATTTAAAAAGATATGTAGATGTGACACTCGAGGACATGGTTTAGTGGTGGACTTGGCAGTGCTGGATTAACAGTTGGACTCAAAAGATCTTAAGGGTCTTTTCCAACCAAAATATTCTACGATTCTATGACATTTTTGACTTGGCAACCATTTGGATTTCTTAGAGTCTGAATTATGCTGGGGAGTATTCCTTTCTTCTGTTTGAGAGATTCCTGAAAGTATCTGAGTTCTGACGGCATGGCTTTACTGGTATCAGGAGAAGAAACTGCAATTTTGAACATAATCCTGTTCTGCATGTCCCACCTCATAGCAAGGGCAACACATGGAAACACCATTCACTGTATCAGTCACCAAATTCTCTACCTTAACTGTTTGTTCCATGGGAATGTTAAATAGTTTATATTATCTACATATTTTAATACACAGCAGTATATATCACCTGCAGTTCTCACAGCATAGAGATCACTGCACCTGTAAAAAAGCTGTTGTGTCTACCTGGACTAGATTAAAACCAGGGTTTTTAGCCTGCTTCCACGTTAAAGTTATGGTTTCTTCTAGTTTTTAACTCATTGATACACAGAATGAGTGAAACACAGGAAAGAAATTGCTTGCAGACTGTCAGTCTAGGAAGCTTTGGTGGAGAATGTACTTTGAGACTCATTTGGCAGAGCTAGATGGATTAGTTTGGGTCCAGGCAGAGCTGTTATCTCTGGGATAACAGCTTCTGCCAACAACAGCTTCTGCCAACAACAGCTTCATGTGGAAACTAGATGAAGTTTGACCGCAACAGTATGTGGGAACCCAGTGACCTAATAACAGATGCTGGATCCCAAATTGCCTCTGTCATCTGCCCCTGCTGCTCCTTTCCTTTCATAGTTAAACAGCTGGCATGGTCTCTCCTGTATCAACAAAACCATTTAATCTTGGCTTGGAGAATGGGAGGGCAGGTGTAGCTGAACACCTCTTCTAGCAGTGTTTAGTGTGAGCAAACTACCACCCTGCCCCTGGAGGGGGAGATGCTGCAGCTAATCATAAGGGGGGTTTTGATTTTTTTTTTTAACTTATGTTTAAAAGCTATTGTAAATTAAAATGCTAAATGCATGCTGCCATCAGTAGTGAGAATGATCCATGGCAACTGCTGGCAGTTGGCAAGAAATGAGTGTGGCCCTGAGGATCAGGTTGCTGGAACAGAGTCAGTCTTGCCTGTAACTCGGCTGGGCACTTCGCTGCCTGCACCTATGAAGAATAGGGCTGCAGTAACCCAGCCAAGAGGCCCTGCTATTCTGGGGATGGCACCGTGTTTATGCCAGTTAGACCTGGGACAAAAACGGATGATGAATCTTGCACAATGTAACTTGAGTGGCTCTCAAGCTCTCCCACAGTTCATTGGGAATATTTTGTGTGTCCAAGGACACAGGGAGTTACAGATGGGGAGTGCAACTGCTGTTTCAGTGGCCTAGACTGACAACTTTCTTTTGCAGAGAGATCATAGGATAGACACAAGTGAAAGGGGGCTTTAGGCTGCTTTTGGTACTCACCTAAGCGTGCCAGTCAAGCTTTGCTCTTGACCTCTGACTTTAATTTTTCACGTTGGGATTGGAGATTGAGTGAAACAGTACTCAAACAAGAGCCTAGGAGCCTTTAACACAGTATTTTAGGTATGTCTGTTTGCACAGCACTATTTCTTTACTTTCCCAAATGCTACTGACTAGAGCTACAGAACAGTCTTTAATGTGTTCCTGCCCACATGAAAGTTGAGGACTACCTAGTCTTCTGAAACTAATGAGAAGACATTTATTACTGAAAATATTTTGTTTGGCTGTAACTGTGTGTAGTACCAACCATCTTACTTGAAGCAGAGATGAAAAAATAAAGGGTAATTGGTGATGCTGCAAGGCTCAAGGATGGAGACACTTGGTGCTTCTACTTGTATGGGCTCCTAATAATCCTTTAATATTGGCATTTAGAATTTTTAATAGTAAGAAAACAAAGCAAAATGATTTCTCCATAATTTGCTTGGAAATTAGGGGTGGCAGTAGTGACGACAGTATTGTGAACCGGCTCCTGTAGGACTGAGCTGAATGCAATTCCTTGCAGGGCTTTAGTTCTTCTAGTAAAGGTTAAGATACTAACTCCTAGTGGAACAAACACATTTATTCATTTCTTTTCTCATCAGAAAGGAACCAAGTGTTGTATTCCAATTTGCAATGGAATGAAATGTTACTGTTTTTCCTGCTCTGTGGTAAAAATGATTTCAATAAACAATTATTTTGGCAGTGTATAGCGAAGTTGAAGCTGGAGGATTAAAACCGAAAAGAACATTGTCCACTGAACAACTAAGGTCTGTATAGAATAGATTGATTACACTTTTGATACTGAATTGAAAGTTGAGCTATTACTAGTAACAGACAGGACGTTCTCTCCATTGCATAGGAGGCAGCTCTTGCACATCAACTGCCTTTTACAGCAGTATGCAGCTACCTTGAAGAGCCCAGACTAGTACATATTATGCTTTTTCTCCCTAGTTTGGTAATTCTTTCCCCCCTTAATTCAGCTATCCAGTGGATCAGTTTTCTGCTGGGCTATTCAAACATCAGAGCTGACACAGGGCGGGAGTCAGATATGGTTAGTAATATGGATAGACCATCGTCTTGAAGAGCAGCCTAGACATACCCCTACTTTCAAGTAACTGCAGAGCTATATCCTTTTCCTTTGCTGGAAGGGGAAAAATTAATTCTGAAATGTTGCTTCTTTTTTATTTTCTGTCCAATCAAAATAAAGCTAAAGAACATAAAATAATGCAGATATACCAAGGATCATAAGTACATATTAGATAAGAAAAGGAGGTAACCTCATTAAAAAGGCAAAATTAATTGATAGACATTGAAGTCTAAGTTGCTTTTTTTCCCCTTTTTTTTTTTTCTGAGAACCCCAGCTCATGAGTGACTCATGAATTCTTCTACAGCTCTGTAGTCCTTTTGTAATAGTTGTATTTGGACGTGAGCCTGTTGTATTTAAAAGTACATGGGAAAGACATCTATATTTCTGGTTTGCAGGCAGTCTTGTTGGCTGATGCTTAGAGGTCTGTGTTTATTCACAGATACAGCGCTTACAGGTATAAAACAAGCTGTTGCACTTGTATGTAATATTTGCATAAGCACAAGATTGTACATGATGGGTTATTTATCAGCACATCTTGTGGTTCTTGGCCACTCTTCTGTGCTCAGAACTGCAATTTTTAACTGCTTCCTGGACTTCATATACTTTCTTGAAATCCAGATTTTGTGCAAGCTGAAATATGTTTAACTTTTATACAAAGCTATTTGAATAATAGCTTTTATACAAACTAGCTTTTATATGAAGGAATCTCTCAAGTTTCCTGTAATGAGCAGAAAGGGAAGAGCTATTTGCAAACATTTATAGAAGTAGTAGAAAGCTTTGAAGATCTCTGAAGGGGATCTTCTTCTCTGCCGTTGCCTAGTCTGAGCAGGGCAGAGGTGTTTTGGTCTGTACTGCTGGATTGTTGTATAGGACTGGAACAGGGATGGCAGATCATATGTGCATCTGTCTAAATGTTTTCTGTTGCTTTGTAACGTTATGCAAGAATCTAGGCTGAATGTCTCTGTTCTTTCATGCTCTTGGAGAATCTTGTTTGAATAACTGCTTTTATCTAAGATGCTCAGGTGCAAACTGTGTCTTGTGCAAGCACGTAGTACTGTGGTTACATTCCTGGTTCAGAGCTTCTTGAATCGGGAAGAATCTGTATGGTTTGTGGCTCTTGGGACTTTCTGGGTCAGCAGACTTTCACGTTGAGCTTTCCTAGTGGTAGTCAATAATGGATTCAAATGCTAATTATAACCTCAGCAGTATTTTGTGCCTACTAGAACAGTAATGCCATAGGGCTTTTCCTTAGTGCTCAGGCAGATATCATAAACCAAAGTTAGACATGACTAATGGTAAATGCTAACTAAGGTAAGTAAAGGAAATGCCACTCACATGCTTTCCCAAAACTTGTATTGACTACTGTAGTCTCTCAAAGTAGGGCTTGTTTCATGAGAACTGACTTTCTGCACCTATGTTTCTCCCCCGAGAGTCAGTCAATCTGAGAAGTGTTCTTGTTTCCCTGTGTCACAGGGAGTTCTCTCTCCAGGAAAACTCTTTTCTTGTTCTGTTTTGCTATAGAGTCCATGATGCTGTGAGCCTGTTAGGGTAGAGGAGACAAAATTAAGAGGGAAAATAGGTACATCTCTAAAGGAAGAAAAGTGTGCCTCGCTTCTGTTCCTCAGGACCTGTAGGAAATAAAGTTACTGGGACCTTTTGGTATCAGGAGAAAACCCATTTTTGAAAAGCAGCAGAACAAATCAATTGGTACAAGTAGAACTATTAATTGGGTGGGAAACCCTAACCCAAAACTTTTTCCTTTTGACTTCCATTCTTAAAGGAATGCAGGAGGATATCCCATACCTTAATAGGCGAAAGATTTTGCAGTACAGAATTCTTGTATAATTCTTGTGGTTTTGGAAAAAATATGAGAAGGTATTGAATGAAAAACAACCCAGGGGTTTTAGGTATTGAAACTAAATATCTGAAATATGACCTTGGTTGGTGGAGTGAGCAGATTTTGATAGATTTAAAAGAATTTTGTGCCCTTAAAGTGACATGTTAGCTGTTAGGAAATTTCCTTGTGAAGCTGTATGGTTATACTTCCAGAAGTCCATGTAGGACATATAAGTCAATGTACTTTAAAAATAGGTAGGCATGTGTACATGTATATTAATACTGCCCTGGTGGAAGAGGAAATGCTTGAAAGCCATGCTAGAAATGTTAAGAGTAGCAAATAATTCTCCAGTTCCAGGGACCCTTCCCTTCATGTCTGTGGCTTCTTGCAAGAAGCCACAAAGTAGCTGTGAGTTTCTCTTCATTGCTGCGTGTATTTTTAGAAATGAAGTACTAGACCATAGATTAAGAAGAAACTTGCATTCAGGACGTGTGTGGTGTAGAGAACATATTTTCATTATAGAGTAAGCTAGCAGGGGAAAAATGGCTGGATGTCACTTAATCCCGTTAAAAGAAAGTTTTATGAAATCTCTGCACTTTAAAAAGAATGAATGAAACAAACATGAGAAACAGCAGGAGTGTAGAGGTATATAGCATAGCTGAATGATACTGCTGAAGGATCAGACTGCTCTGAACAGGGTAGCAAGAAGCTGGCAAGGTCAAACTGCTGCCTGACAGGAGCCAGGCACCAGAATGGCTTGGGATATTCCTACTGTGATCATAGGCCCACAAATGTATTTATCAGCACCAAGCCAAATGCTGGTAAGGGGCATTTCAGTACTATTAACCAGAAGTATTAACCAGTAGTATTTCCTGAAGTTCCTGTGGCTTCCACAGATTACAGGTTTTACTTATAAAGCTTATTCCTTTCTAGCAAAGAGACTTGGGTGGGGAGGCAGGGATTTGCTCCTATTTTCCTTCTCTAAGCCTGTGCTGTAAATGACTTCAAAGAAGAGCAAAAGAACCTGAGGTATGCTGTGAAGGAGAGGGTTCTGTAAACAGCCTGAAGCCATTGCCCTCTGTTAGTCAACAGGGTCAAAATAGGAGTAAGAGTTAATGCAGCGTGAGACCAGGACATCTCTATATTGTTCATTTAATGCTGTATAAGGGCTAATACTGTATAAAGGTAAGTTGGGAATACTTCTGATATTAATCTTGGTTTGATACATTTTGAAATGTTTGAAACATTTAATGAATAAGGCAAAAGCTTCTTCTCTCCTTGGCTGCTTTATTTTCCTGTGTGGACCTGATGGCCTGTTGCAGCCCAGACATGTCGCTGTTGTCTTTAGGAGTGAGTCACGGTAGTGGGAGGAAGCTTGGCAGGAGAGCATAACAAGTGTCTGAGCCTATCAAAGGCAGTGTCACTTGGAAGTTAACTGCTTAAAAATAACATGGCACATCTACCATTGCAGTAGCTGGTTAATAAGCAGTGCCTCTGAACAGAACAGCAAAAAACCCCAAAAGATAAAAAACCCAACTGTTACCAGAATAACAGCTGCTACCTGTGAAACTAAATACCACAGTGATCGGTCACCCTGATGACATTGATCTGTGGTATCCTTTCTCACCATTCTCGTGCCTAGTTTTGGAACAATGTAAATCTATTTGCTTCCATGCAAGAAGGTCTGTGGTCATTTCCTGTACAAATACTGGAGCTAATGGTGTGAAGAATCACCTAGAATTGGTGAAGCCAATTGGTAGCCAACTGCCTGTGTTCTGCAGCTGAAGGAACAGCTCCAGATCTGGCAGATTACTCTCATAGTACAGAAATTAGGCTTTCATGTAAATGTCAAATCCAGGTTTGTTTGATGTTGTGTCAAGTAGAAAGAAAATCTGAATACATGCTGCATAAGGGCAATGCAAAGAGTGCTTTATTGGTCATTCAGTGGGGTGGGCTGGCATCTTTCTAAGTTGGCTTCTGTGGCTTGCCTCATTTTCTTCCTGTATTTAGAAGTAACTCTATTTTCTCACATATCTGCAGTTGCATAACCCTTTTTCTTTCTACTATAACTATACATCTTTGCCAACTACTAAAAATGCTTCCATGGAAAGAACTTCATTGCAGCAAGGTATTTTTAGCTACCTTCAGCAGAATTTAGTGACAACAGGGAAAGATGAAAGAATAGCCAGTATAAAATCATCAGCTGACCCTTTTGGCTACCAGCATGTGCTCCTCGGGTCCACTTCTGGTCCATTTGGCACCTGGATGGTGTTCTGGTCTACTCTTGGTAAATCTAGAAGTAATATTAATGTAAGTCCATTAAAACACCTTTTGTTAAAAGAACTGTGTGACAAATAATATTTCAAATGGCTAACTTGTATTTTCCCTAGTGGTGAATTTGAGGCCCACAGAAATATGCAGTGCCCACTGTTTTGAAGGGGGAAAATTATTTTTCAGTGCAAGCTTAGCTGTTGCTTCTTCAGAATTTGATTTCACCCTGACCTTGCTATTAAAGAAAACTGGTTATGGACAGGGTTGATGTTTTTGATGCTCCATTTATAGCTGAAAATGTCAGCATGCCAAAATTATGATGTAAGTTACTCAGAGAAACATTCCACAAATGTTTAACTTTGGAAAGTAGCACCTTTGCATCTACAGTGCATCTCTGTGCTTGTATTTACATTGTAAATGTAATGTTTCTCAAAACTGAGCCATGGCTTTTGAAGTTGGCAGTGGAGGATTTTACTGAAGTTTGTTGTGCTGCTCAGTGCCTGATGCCTGTATGTTAACTTCTATGGTTTCTTAACTGTCAGTTAAGGTTTTGTCCTTACCCTTATGTTCCTAGATGGCTCTGAAAATATATGCTTGAAATGTTAAATGTAACTTCAAACTGTATTGCTCTTCTCAGTACATACAGTAACTATGGTGCTTTCTTTTTGGTGATAGGACAAAGTTCCAGAATAAATTTGATGTTTACAGAGGGGATTTGGAGAAGATCCTCCTCAGCTATAAAGTTTGGCAGACCTAGACAGATCCTAGGCAGACCAGAGGAGGAGACAAAGCCAGGGTCTTGGTTTAGATTAGATGGCAAAGTAATAGTGTGAATCTGAGATAACACATCAAAAGCATAGATACATACAAGAAAAGTAGAGCTGAGGGGAGGGAAAAAGCATGGGAACTGCTCATATCAATTTGTTTACCAGAGTGGCAGCACGGTTAATATGCAGCTAAAAAGGGTGAGGAACAGATAGAGCTCAGTGATATACACCAGTGACAACTAAGGAATGTTATCCTAGATGTTATCAATCATTATATCAGGTTAGTTCTGATACTTGGCTATATCTGGAATACTGGGCTAAAAAAGGTGACTGGAATTGAGAATATTTTTAACTTTAAAGTTTTCAACTTTACATATACTATGCATAGAGCTGACTTTAAACTTTTTTTATAAGGCTTTCCTGTTGTTCATACAGGAGAAAAATATTAGTTTGACTTCCACTGGATTCTTTTTAAGCCTTAAGTGCCTCTGGTGTTACCAGGGCCTTTATCCTGAAAATACTCATTTGTTACACAGGGACAAATAGAGCAAGTATCTACATGATGGTGTTATATAGTCTTATACACAAAATGCAACACTATCAAACCCTGCCTTTAGCATCCTTGTGAGAGTAAAGCACCTGGAATATTATGATGTCTCTCAGTGCAGATTTTGACTCAGTTCTTCAAACAGACTCAACAGTTTTACTGCCTCTGTGTTTCCTGCATTTCATAACTATTTTTCTTTTTCTTTCAGCTTTATCTTCAGGCCAGAATGAAAGGGGACTGGGCAAGACTTGTACGTCCTACTATACAATTTGGTCTCATTGCTGCATCTATCTACGTGGGTCTCTCACGTGTTTCTGACTACAAGCATCACTGGAGTGATGTTTTAACAGGACTCATCCAGGGAGCAGTGGTAGCTGTGCTCATTGTGAGTAATTCTTGAGGGGCGGTGTGTGTGTGTGTGCATGTGCGAATGCTGCTTTTATGAACAGCACCTTAGAACTGCAGGCTGTGTTCAGAGGAAAGCAGACCTGTATTTCTAATGCTTCAAAAATTGCTGAAGTGGGGAAACAACTCTGTGAACTGGGTGTAGCAACAGTACTTTGGGGAGTGAGGCAGGCTTTGGCCCAGTGAGATAAGTTTCAGTTTTAGCTGTTGGAGAACATGAAATGGTCTCTGCTGAAAAGCTTTTTAAATAACCAAGATGGAAATGGTCAACTGCAAACTCATGTGGGCCTCTATATATAAATCATGCTTTCTGCTTCTATCCAAATTCTAAATCTCAAGTACAAGAGCAGAGGACTGTGTACAAGGTAAACAGGGGCAGAAAAAGACCTTGAAGAAAAAGGAGGGCGTGAAAGTGTCTGCCTCTGCCACCTTACACAGCCTGTTTTTTCAGTCTGATGGCAAACTAAAACCCTTCACTATTTGCGTGCATTCTGAGTAGTAGAAATGTGTTCACAACAAGGAGCCTGTGAAGTTTAGCCGTATTGGTGAGTGAAAAGCTATCTAAGGAACAGACACTCAGCTAAACTGATTGCAGCAGGCCTGGCTTAGTGGCAACAGATGTACTGATGTCACCAGGGTGCCATGGCTGATTAATCCGTGGGGAGAGACAGAGAGACAGTTCAGAGATGGGAGCTAACTGAGATCATATGGAAGGATTCGGTTACCAAGAACTGAGGCTCGGTTGGGAAGAACCACCTCCAAGATAAATACTATGTCAGCTTTCTAAAGTCCATACCCTTCTCAAGAAGGGTATGGTTCAAGACAAAGCTTTGTTTACTTGTTGCAATCAATAATCAAAACAAATCTTGGAGCAGCTCTGGGAAACCCTACCCCTCATTTTTTGTACAAAAATTTTATTTTCTAAGAAAAGGAGTACAAGGAGTAAGAAACATCAGGGATTGGAGCTGAGGGCACTTTTATTAGGAAAACAAGTTTAGTGAAGGAGGTTGGATGGTTCAGAAGGTACCTTAGAGGTTCTTGGTAATACAAGAAATAACAGGTGGCATTACAGTGAACAGTTAAAAGGTGAGGAAATTATTTTTAAAAATACATATGACCACCAACCTTCCCCTCGCCAAACTCCTTTCTGGAAGAACTGATGAGTTACTCTTCAGAAACTGAGCTGAGGCAAGAGCATGCTGGGGCAGGAAGTGCAACTGGACTGCTAAATTGAATTGAGCTAATCCAGCATTAAGTGGAAGCTGAAACTTACCTGGCCGGTGGCTGAAGCAGTTTGGTGGGTCATGAACCAGCTGCCAGTTCAGGAGACTTTCTTCTGCCATAAACGATGTTCTGCAGTTCTCAGGGTTGCAGTGACAGAGGAAGACGTGATGTAGGAAGGGAAGGTGTCATGAGAGAAGGCGTCTCATTTACTGCACTCCATGCAACACCATACCCAGAACACCTACTAGTGTGCCTTGGTGAAGTGAGCAGCAAGCTGCAGAAGTGAATCAAGGCACCTGTCTCATAGTCAGGGAGATGTCTGCCAGCTGTGAAAGAAGTGAGGTGCTATGTTCAAAGGAATACAGGAAATGACTGTGTAGGTAGAGTTGGCCTTAAAGGTGCTGGACTTGTGGGTGAGAGACAGGTCTGGGAGAGGGAGAAGCTGTGAGAATTGCCAAGGAGAGGAAGCCAAGCTTGGTTTAGCCTGCTTTAAAGAAATTCAACTGAGAGTGACACCTCAGAGAATAACAGAATAATAGAATTACTAACTACTGAACCCTGTTCCTCAGCTAAAGCACACTCTTTCCTGTCCTGTTCTATATAAATTACAGAAAAAATTTACCCATACTTGCAATGTGGGCCCTCAGCAAGCACACCTTGCTCCCTTATTTGGAGCTGTTCAAAGTATGGCTGCTGTAATGAAGCAGTGCCTGTAAGGCACTCAGCAGTTGGTTAGCACAGGCCTTGAATTTGGCTTAAACCATCAGTGCCTAAGTGGTCAAAAATGGAGGGTAAAATGGAGGAATAAAAAAAAACTATTGAAAGAACAGCTGTCAGAATTTCACATAAGACTTCCTAGCTATTTTCCAATGTTTTACACTGATTAAGCCTTTTATTAGTCTTGCTCATGGAATTTACCTTCTGCAAAAAGTGTTGTTTCAAAGACTTACAACTGCAGGCATGTAACACTAATTTGTTCCCTTAGGTTGTGTATGTGTCTGACTTCTTCAAAGTGAGAGGATGTACATTTCAACCAAAAGAAGATTCCCATACAACCCTACACGAGACCCCAACAAATGGAAATCACTTTGGCAGCAATCACCAACCATGAAGAATGACCCACATCACCTGTCTTGCTCTGAAAGAAAACAACTTCACAAGTTTAACTATGTAATATAAGTAAATGCCTTTAAGGGACTGCTGCTGCTCTTGGATGCTCACTTTAGCTGTATATAGTAAGATCTGCCACAGTTATTGTATGTCTAAACTTAAAATTTCTGTTGGTTAAGCTCTTGCTTAAAAGAAAAAAGCTATTCCAATTGTAAATTTTTATTGAAAAACAGTAACAAGTTATATTACATACACTGCTGTTTGTAAATGCCTTGTTGAAACAACTGTGGTTTAAGTACACACCATTAAAAGAAATTACTTGACATGGAAGTAACATGTGATACTGATGAACTTGTTCCATCATATATGTGATTTTAGTACTGTTTCTGGAAGACATCTTTTACAGGTAAAGGCTTGCAGCAAACACAATATCTCTTTTGATTTTTGTAATCCCTATTAAAAAAAGAAAAGGGTATTAATATCCATTAGTCTTAACTGACACAATCACTATTTTCTGTACAGTTACAAGCATGTTACAAGTATTAAATGGAAGTCCTTGTACATTCATTTTCAGTCACAAACTTAGTTAAACTGTCATTATCTACCTCTGTGTAACACAGATGTTATCTGGAAAGATAACCAAGAGCAGTGATCCCAGAAGTATACATTACCAAATTATTCACTTCTAGCTATCACTGCCTGTGCAGCCCACCCCCTCTGGCACTTTTCTTTTATGTGCTTTCTCGAATTACTTTGTAGACTGTGAAAGTGAAATACATACCCTCTGCAAATTTGTTTTCCAGTTCTGTGTTCCCAATGGCTTTTGCAGCCTGGCACATCTGCCGAAGCAGTTCTTCCAGCCGCCTCATGCAACGAATTATGCTACCTGCATAAAGAGTGAGGGAAAACCTCATATCACTTTGTGTCACATCATGTCACTGAGTAATTCAGGACCAAAGTAAGGGTTCCTTCTTCAACCCTGTTCAATTTATCTAGAAGCCAAGGGTAAGAACAGCCAGATGTCTTCTTGGTTTCTGTTTGCACAGTAAACTTTTCTCTGAAGATAGCAGAGGGACAAGCATTTAGAAACAGCTTCAAGGAAATGTCTCAGTCTCTATTTAGTCATAGGACTTCATGGGCTGTTAAGTAATTCCTAGTGGATTTTTGTTTCAAGTACTTCTTAAAACTTCCCTTAGAAACCATAGGGGATTGGGGGATTCAAAAGTTTGCTGCTTCAAAACCACCACAGATCTATTTTTGGTTTGTTGGTTTGTTTTTTTTTTTTTTTTGATAACCCTTAGTTCTTTAGTTGAGAGACAGTAAAAGAGTATGTGATCTACCTTACTACTGCTGTGCCACGTAAGAGTCCATGGACCATTCTACCACTCAATTATAGTAATGCACTTAAGCTCTGTCTTGACACAGCTCCTACACTCCAACCCAACACCCACTGTCATTTTTTTTAAGCATCCATCTCCTCTTGGAACTTTCCTTGCAGCTCAGCCTGTGTCACTGCTACAAGTTTCACAAAATGACCTTAAATCCTTGTGCTCTTCTACCCACAAGCAAACAGTACCCTGTTTGGTCATTTCCTCCAGCAGCATCTCACACCTAACAGTCAAAATTACTGTAGGCAAGGTAACTGTCATAGGGTAAACATGGGATGACTGGACTGAGAAGCAGCCCTGCGGAGAAGGACTTGGGTATGCTGGTGGATGAGAGTCTGGACCTGACTCGGCAATGTGCACTTGCAGCCTAGAAAGCCAAATGTTTCGTGGGCTGCATCAAAATCGGCATGGGCAGCAGGGAGAGGGAGGTGATTCTGCCCCTCTGCTCTGGTGAAATGCTGCCTGGAGTGCTGCATTCAGCTCAGGGATCTTCAGGCCAGGAAGGACCTTGACCTGTTCAACAGGTCACAGGAGGCCACAGAAATGATCAGAGATGGAGCCTCTCTCCTCTGAGGACAGGATCAGAGAGTTGCAGTTGTTTAGCCTTGAGAAGAAAAGGTTCTGGCAAGACCTTATTGTGGGCCTTTCAATGCTTACAAGGACTGATAAGAAAGATGGGGACTGACTTTTTAGTAAAGCCTTCAATTATAGGGCTGAAAGAGAGTTGATTCAGACTACATACATGGAAATAAATTTTTTATTATGTCCCTGGTGGAACACAGGAACAGCTTGCACAAAAAGCTTGTGGATGTCCTATCCTTAGAACCATTTAAGATAAGGTCGGATGCGGCTCTGAGCAACCAGATTTAGTGGAAGATGCTCACTGATGGGGGTTTGGACTATATGACCTTTCTATGGATCAGTGAAATAACGACCTATAGAAAGCATAATATCTGGAGAAACACTGTCTATATGAAAAGAACATTCTACAAATTTCTTGAGAAAGAGAGAAATCATGAAAAGTAAAGTAACACTTCTCTTCTAAAAAACATTCATGTGACCTTAGTAGGTCATATCGGTTTCTACCTAAGAACAGTTTGTTTAAGGGCAGCAATCTGTAAAACCTACTGCAGTGACATGAGAGATGAAAAAACTTACCCAAAGCACAAGCCAACACAAGTGACCCATGGACAAGCTCCCCCGAGCACGACCACGCTGCACTGTGGCAGCAGGCCTTCAGCTTTCAAAGATCCTGCTCATCTGCATTTTACAAGGCTGACCCCAACTGCCATTACAGGGAGTACTTGTTTACAGGCAGCATAGTTGGGGTTGTTGCAGACATACTTTTTTAGTGAAAGAAAAAAAATTGCATTTTTTGAATAAATTACTACTGCTTATATTTCCACAAAACGAAGAAGCTGATCTGCAGTTAAATGATAGGATACTTATCTCAGTTTTGCATTCTTTCCGACAGCTTTAAAAAGCTTCTCTCTTTTTTATGTATTACCAAAACACACATTTCAGCTTAATGACAATGCATTTTCATTAGCAAGTCACCACTGCTCCAGTGTGTGGCAAGCACACTTGCTCTTGGAGCACTTGGGCTTCTTTTGTATTCTGACGTGGAAATCACTGTCATCACTTGGCTAACCAGGGCAAACTACCCTGGAATTTAGGAATACCACACTGCATTTAAGGTAAGCATAACCAACAGTGAATGCCTGAAGTGCTTTCCTTCCTTTTGGACAATGCACAGAAAACCAGCCTATTAAAAATAAAGGGAAAAATCATGCATCAACCCTTGCCCAAAGAGCTGACCTCCTCAAAACATAAGGTCTAATTTTGAGGGAGTTGGCACTATGGACTAAGACAAAGCTGACCAACTAGTCTTAGTACATATATGGTAAATGGAAAATGTTACTGCTCAATATACTCTGAACAGTCAAGTGTCAATGTAAAAATACAGGCCAGCTACTGCTACTTCTGTGTTCCACGTACTCAGGGTGCCTTTGCAGCAGATGATGGAAGGCTCAGATACTCATTGCAATAGGAGAAATCTGCTGAATCAAAGACTGTCAGGACTCCTGTTGCTCCCAGGCAACATACTTTAGAAAGTTCCTGGGTCTATACATTGGATTACATGCATGGATCATGTGCGTGAATTCCCTTGTTTTAAGGGCTCCCATTTGCAAACAAGAAAACAGCATTTGAGAGAGGCAGGGCAGCAGTGACAGTAACAACTTCAAAAATCAAAAGAATTTTCAAGTATCACTCATTGCACACAGACTTGTAAGACATCCTACTGTTCTTCACAACTTTCAACACGGCTGGTAGAAGATGAAATTATTTTTTTCATTGTGGTTTGACCTTCAGGGGTGTAGTTTGTCGTTTTACAAAGTATCTGGGCTTTAAGTCGTCATACTTTCAAAAAAATGAAAACGAAGTCTTCTTCCTCAAGGGGCAGTTTCTTGTACTCCAGTTTTAGGAACCAAATCAACCCATATGACAGTTTACATCTGGGCTTTACAACTATCTGCACTGCACTGCTGTGATGAACCATCTAAAACAAAGACCTGATTACCACTTCTTCCTTCTGTCATGATTAAGTCAGCAGGAGGAACTGTCAACTGGTTACTAGGTAAATAAAACACTTAACCATGATTAGGGCAAGCACAGGAGATGTACTTCTTCATGACAAGCATTTGGAATATGGTATTTTTCCCTTTAACTAGAAAAAGTAAACATTAACTTTTGTCTTAATGCTTAGAATTTCTGAGTTTTACAGACAGTTTTTAAAATACAGAGATATCCCTTTTAAAAATCTTCTTAGATTCTAAATTATCAACAGTGTAACTAGAAATTAATATATAAAGTCAGTAATTTTTTCCCACTTCATTTTAGCCATGCAGATACCTGCATACATCTGAGTTTATTATAAGAGTTTTAAGAATTACCATTCCATATTGTGGAATTACCATCTCACACCTTCTAAAGAACAATTGATTAACTTACCTTCAAAGACATCAGTCATTTTGCAGATGTGAGCAAAGTTAGCTCCATTTGCCCATGTATGCACAACATCCATTAGGTTGGGTCTGAAAGAATTTAAGTAATTTTCTTCATCAATTTCCAGTTTTGCTTCTGTTGACACCTTGGCGATCCTTTTTGCACACTCCTTTAAAATAAAATATTTTGAATTTATAATAAACAGAGTAAGTGTTTAACTGATAGAAAGACTTGTACATTATTAGGTATTGCATACAGGATGAGGTTTCCTTTCTAGTGTGAAATTACTCAGAATCAGAACGTAAACCACTGTTTACATTAAATCTGCCTGCATTAACAATTTACAGTGCAGTAAGCAAGCTTATAAAAGTTTTAAAGGCATGTTCTAAATAAATACAGATTTCTTGCAAACAGTATAACCCAATTATTACATATTGCAAAGTCACATGCAGTGCCAGCCAAATTCACCGATGATCCAAGATCAGGTCTTTACTGTGCACTTATTATACATTACTCATATATTTTGCTCATGTTAACCCTGAGCACAGACAGATTTCTAATTACCTGCATTTGCCGAAGTGGTCCTGCCAACTGCTCTGTCAACTTTGGCATTTCACTGGACTGAAAAAGAAAACATTAAATAGGCTCATGTGCTCCCGTACATTTACTCTACACCAAATTAAATGCAAAGACAGAAGTTCAGGGTGTGATACTACCACCCTAAATTTTCCCATAAACTTCTCAACCGTATTATCAAACACTAAAATTACTGAATTCCCCAAATACTTGTTCCTCAAACTAAAGCAGAAAACTAAATATTTCTGTACAGTATGCCCCAGTATGAAAAAAAGCACCTACTATCTGGATACTTCTAAAATTCTCTCTGTTTAGCTGTACCATCGATTTGGACTGCCAAATGAACAACCATTTACTGCTTTTGACTATTAAAGCTTTTCTTTTAATAATACAAAATTTTGCAAATGCTTTTAATAACTTAAACATAAGTGGCAAGGTATGAAAATATGGTTGTTGAAAATACAGCACCATTTTTATGCTCTTGCTGTTTAAACTCAAGTACTATTGTTGAGTGAAACACAATATTCTAATTAACAATGGCTTACGTTGGTGTCCCTTCTACTAACAAAATGTAATTCATTAGCATCTGCTGCTGTTTTTTCTATATTTAGAATCAACCTGAGTGATACGTCTTGCTAGCTATTTGCAAAAATGTTTCACATGGAAGTTTACTATATCTCCCCGATGATGCTAACCTATACAGCTTGTATACGGGAAAACAGTAACATCTGGTCTCAAATGCCAATGTTTTTGCTTTTAAGAACATATGGTCTGTTTTTAACAGCTTTTTTCAGTATCAATTCCATGTGGTACTGCCCTTTCCATCAATAGGTCAAGGGTATTGTCCAAATAACATAACATGGACATGGCTTAGAATTAAAGACTGCCTCACCCCAGAGTGTTTCTTTTTGAAATAAGCATTTCCACATTTTAAATTATATGGAGGCATGTTTGTATACATACATAAGTATCAGCATGTATGCTGAGAATCTATTCATGCTCCTTCATTCATGAGAATGACTGCAATTTTACACAACCTTTGGCATGTCACTCATGAGGAAAGACACTTTTAGCACTGAAGCGGCAATGTTTTTGTGAAGTTCAATGGGAGTTCACATCAAATACCTTAGGAAGGGACAAAAAATTTGCAATGGCTCAAACTGTTATGACTGATTTCTGGAACTGAATTATGAACACTCTTGGAACACAGGAACGTCTAGATTTCTTGAATTGAAGTAACTCACATTCTCTTGAAATACGAAACAGCTGAGTAGTGCAGTTGCCTGTTCTGCAGACAAGTCATTGAAGAGACCATTGAACATCATTTCTGTCAGGAGTAGTTCATCAGCACTAAAATAAAGACAAGGAAGCTTAGGGGAAAGACTTATTTCTCCTGACAGTTCATGTAAGTCAGTATTAACAGTTGCTTTAGTCAGTTTTTTTCAGATAGGATATGAAAAGATTGACAAGAACCAGACTTAGGCAATTTAAGAGAAGAACTAAAACTCGTACCGCTGTTGCTCATAAAAGATTCAAGTGGATATTTCCATGATACTGAAAAAAGGAACAAACTTGCTTCAATTTACTTGAAGAATAAAGACTTAATCATGAATCATAAAAGGAAGTACATGATGTGGGTACAAAATCCAAACATACTTATTTGGATAAAACATCGAACTGTTGGTAGATGAAACCCGTGGTTTTTACAGATTGTAATACAAATGCACAGGATCGGGGTGGAAACGGAACAGACTTTTACGAAGAGTTGTGTAACTCATCAAACAGTTTCAGACAGGCAGGAATTTGATAAAATTCTGATTCAGCTTCCTCACTTGCTATCAAATTTTGGAGGGGAAAAAGTTATTAGATATCGAACAAGTATAGGTAGCATCTTTTGAACTCACCTGTAAGATAAGGAGTACAGCAGTCACTGTGACTTTTAAAAATACGTAATTCTACCAAAATCTGAATTACACTGTAAAATATTAAAGTCCAATTCATGAGTTTCCCTATCTTTCCATCTATATGTACCTGCTAAATGTATTAAAGTAAAATGGACCACTTCACAGAATTGTTCCATCAGTCCTGTGGAAACAATTAAGCTATATTCCAAACCTGTCAGCAACTTGATAATTCCTGACAATCATTGTTATGCTCTTTTTTGTGAGTGACTCTGTACCAACAGTCCTGGTTCAGCTTCAACCACAGACATCAAGACCATCCTCTCATGTAATCGACAACATTAAAAGAAAACAGAGGCTATTGCCTAAGCCAGGTTCAAAAATAGCCACTGTTTTGACATTTTCATGTCCACGTTTTAATTTTAAAATCTATTATATTTTGTCCTTGAGTTGCTACCTTTACTTTTAAGCGCCTGAATCAGTATATACCCTTTATTACACAAATCACACAGTCTCTGTAGAATCTTTCATATAATGGTCTCAGAACTTCAAAATATAAACATAAGGTACTAACTTCAACAAGAACAAAGAAGTGTGTATTCCTGACAACAAATACTTTGCACAGAAGCCACTTACCTGCTGATTTCACAAGCGACCCGTCCTTTCATCTCAATAACATCTGAAGATGTGGCAAACCCTAGTCTTCTCAAAACACGCTTGCGGCATTTGAGTTCATCCATTTGTAGGACAGTTCTGGCTTTCTTCAGTTCTCGCTTTGCCACTTTAATATCCATAGCAAGCTGGAGGGGCAGAAGGACAGGAATTAAATGTTGCTGGTTTAAAAGATGGAACTGTTTTAAAGACAAGGTGTCAGAACAATCATATATGAAGTAAGGGCACTGCTTCCAGGATGGGAGTCAGATCAGGAAGGGGCAGCACAATGATTTTTGTGCTATACTCCCTCAGCTAATAAGCCCCATCAATTCAACCCACCTTTGCACAACTATGTTACAAATTTTAAGTTAAAATTACCTATGTATCAAAAATTATCTATAAAGACTTTTCCTACACATGCTATGCCTATTCAGTGAAAGAGTTTATAATGGTCCCCTGTAACCTTTTAATTCCCAATGACTTCTTCAGAGTTTTCTTTCCAGATGTACTTCCCATCTGTAGCAATCAAGGACACAACACCAACTCAGCCAATTTGTTACTGAGATTCAATAATTTTACTGGATTCAAAAGCGTTTATTTGGGCTTATTAATTTTTAAAAAAAGGGTTATTTGGGCTTTGCAAAAAAAAAAACCAAAGCAAGCAAGAAGAGAACCATTACCCCCTCTCTCTCTCTGCAGCTAAATAAACATAGACTGTTTTGGTTTGTCTCTTTACCTGTGCTTTTTTTTCACAAAGTTTGTATATGGTTTCCAAGTTGGGATCATTGTGAAGAGGATGTGAATACATTCTATGCTCAAACGCCTCTACTTTTTGGATTACTTTTTTCAACCCTTGGTCTTTGATGCCCATGTCATCAATAGGGTCTAGCAATGGTACTCCATCAGGAAATCGCTTTTGTACTTCCTAAAATGAGGAAGGAAGATTTTTTTCTTGTAAGATTAGTAACAGTAAAATAAACTACATTTTACAAATCAGCTGGCATAATTATAGGGACATAGAAGGCTATAATGTTTGTCATGTAATGTTTCAGCAGTTTTCAAAATCAGTTTAAAATGCCTCAACAAGGAGAAACAATTGACATACATTGTGGTTTCCAATCCCTTTAAAAAATAAGGCTGAAGATTTGACAGAAGCTTTATACAAATTCTTTAGAACAAGTTGTCTTGGGTCCAAGAGTACATCACTAACCAGAGCAGAATGCTTACAAAGCCAAGTGGAGCTTACCTGTATAGACTTTAACACGCTTTGCCTGTTATCGACAGGCCTCAAGTCTTTTGGAATGTAAAGTCGGACACTGCTGATAGCTGAGATAAGATGCACCAAAACAGGAACAACCTATCAAAGACAGTATAGTAACTGACAAATTAGTAAAAAACATACTTATTACTGGTCCATAGCAAAACTTTTTCAAAGGCAAAGGAAAACTGAGTATACAAGGACATAGCAGTGGGTAAAGGAATATCAGGAAGCAGGAATAAGATAAAGCATTCATAAAGAAGAAAAGTAAGTTTGTCCAAACTGGAAAATTCTGAATGCAATTAAATCTGGAGAGAGGCTACACATGAGAACAACAGCTTTTCTATTACCTTGTGTCTTACCTGCTGAAATACCTTTTATGAGTTAAACCAGACAAATTATTGTCAGATACTTAAATAAGAATGCTAACAGAGAACATCAAACCAGAAAATATATATTCCTAAGTATGAAAACTGTGATAACACCACGAAGAATCAATACTGTATCTCAAGGTTTAAATGGACTTTCTGAAAAAAATAATGTGAACAAATTAAACAACTGTCTCTGATCTGAGGATTGTAACTGTTTGTCTTGATACAGGGTTTCAAATTGAAAATTTTAAATAATGCAAATGCTTTCAATACATATTTCAATTTAATTTTAGAATGAGAGAGTCTTGCAAAGCTGCCCAGGGAGGTGGTAGAGTTACCATCCCTGGAAGTGTTCAAGAAATGACTGGATGTGGCACTTCGTGCTTATCATCTAGTTGACAAAGCAGTGTTTGGTCAAAAGTTGGACTTCACGATCTTGGAGCTCTTTTCCAACTTAATGATGCTATGATTCCAAGAAATAAAAAAGGAATTCTGTTCCCAAGGACAAGATACTGATATCTGTCAAACAGCACTGCTAAAAATTTATTAATTTATTAGGAAGGCAAAGTTAGGTGTACACTCCTTTCTCTTCCTTAATGCATCAACCCCTCTTTTACCACAGTCTGCAAATGCTTTGGAAATAGAACACTTGAGAAAGTTTATTAGGAACTATTGAGAATGAACATGTGTAACCAACCTGCATCTCTCCTTTCTCATCAGGTCTGGCTGGCTTTGCAGCCTCAGTAGCAGAATTTTTCAAACTGTCTTTGCTGCAGTGTAGGAGCACTTCAACTACATACAACGGGTCCAATTCACCAGAATTTGGCTGTTGAGGGTACAGAAAAAAACCCAGGTCTATAAGAGTTATTTTCAAATACCAGAGAGAATGGAAGGAAAATAAATGATTTATTCAACAGTACCAGTATGAAATGAGCTATGTTTCTTTAGAGAGTACCAGCTCAGTGTTGCAGTATATTCTAAAAACTACTGAATTGGTATTAACTGAAAGATCCCTCCCACTGAAAAACACACTTGAAAAATTACCCCTGTCCATCCTCCCCCACCAGTGTAGCCTAAAGTCTGCTTGCAGGTTTAGGTGTTTCTGCCTTCTCTTCTAGATGTAGCTCTTTCAAAGTAAGCCAACACATTTTGAAGCATTTTTGCATATTTGCATCATTCTAGCAGTACTGAACTTTGCACTAAAAAATAAAATATAAGCAATTATAGCACAGGTATCAAATTCAGAATCGCAGATTAGTAACATCAGACTCACTGAAAATTCAATGACCATGGTATAGCACTAAAAATATGTTTATGTAGTAAACATTATAAATACACAAGGATTATAATAATCTGAAAGGGAAGATAGAATTCCAGCACCTAAAATTTTAGAATCAATAACTGTTTACAGACAAAAATTTGATGTCTAGAATCAGGGATGAGATGACAATGTGGACTATAAACAGCACAGTCTAGTGGAAACAGAATTTCTCACTCAAAAATATTTGGGTTTTTTAATGAATTCCAAAGTAAACAGTTACTTTGCTGCCAACTATAATATACAATATATAGCAAGCACCTCTGCTTGAAACAAATTATTCTGTCTACTGTAATTCTGGATAAAGTGCTATTTGCACCGACAATTTTGTGGAATATTGAAGTGCAAAATTATGATGGAAAAGCATCTACATATAACTAACAATAAACATAACTGACATGACTCATGCTTTCACAGTGCAACGAACAAAGGGTGTTACTCAGTGAAATACAGACATAATATAACCCTAAAAGTCAATATTAATGCATACATTCCTCACTAAAAAAAGGACTTAATTCAGAACTATGATACAGTACAGAAAAATTTACAACTGAAGAAAAACTATTAATATAGAAAGAATTCAACATAATTCCTAAAAGTAAATCCAAAGAACTGTTCAGCTTACAAGTGGATGAAGGTTTAAAGACATGGCATAATAGTGATATCTTTCCAGTACTAGCTAAGTATACTACTACATCAAACAGTAATAGGGAAAGGCATCCGTATCTCAGGACAAAAATGTACTGAATAGACCATTAAAATGGGTAAATAGCAGATTCTTCAAGTAATTTGTTTTGCCTCTGCTTGTAGAAACTAGTACTTTCATACTGATTTTAACAGTTACATAACCTTAGATCTGTTCCTTAATTTCCAGCAACTGCTGTCATTCTTTCCACACACTCAGAAGGAAAAATTCAACCCAGCTGCTAGAATGACTTAATGAAAAAAGTGCTGCTGGAGCCAGAGCCATCTCTTGCAAAACAGACCATACTTTCAAAGCTAATGTTCAAACCCAAAGGTTTGTACAACAGTGAGACAGGCCAGATAGGGAAGACAAATATATATATGTGTGGATAAAATACGGCACAGACTGAAGAAATGCCTCCAGTGACACCGAAGTTGTCAATTTTACATAGGAAGCTGGGGTTAGGGGGATATCTGGTTTACTACTCATGTGGCTCTATGAAAAAAGCAATCTAGAAGCAAAGATTTAAACAATGGCAGTAACAGTCCAGTTTTTCAACCTGAAAAAAGAAAAAAAATTTGGCTTTCACAAGGAAGACAGAAACCGAAACAAAATCTCTTTTAACAGGTTCTGTATGCACATATTTTTCTCATTCCTTCTTTAATGAATATATATTACAGAAGCTCCAAAAGGGGCCACAACAGGAGCCACCAGAACCTAACAAAGGCAACTTCTTGTTCAGACCTAGTAATTAATGCCAATGCTCTCCTGCTAAAATTATAGCAGAAATGCTACCACAAAAAAATACACTTTAAGCTTAGGTTTTAATTCAAGGAGCAGAGCAGCCTATCAAAACACTTCTGAAAGGGAAACCAAAGCATCATGTAGGGGTTATGCAGAGACCAATTATAAAATGCATTTCTAAAAGTAAAACCAAATCTGGCTTCTGTTGCATCACTGCCCTCTGTATTGTCTTCCAAATTTCCCCACATCCATTTCTATTGTTTTGCTCTCTTTGTATTTTAGTTTCTCAATTTTCAACTCCACAGCAATGTCTCAGAGACCAAGCTGTGCATGTCTCATGCACTAACTTAGGACTCAGGACACAGTTCCCCGGTTTAAGATAACCTTCTACACAGAGCCAAATGTCAGTCTCCCTATGTTCTCAAGCCTCACTCATACAGTCTTTCTCATGAGCAGCTTAGCGTAGCATAGGAGATGTCTCAGAAACAACCTCGTTTGAAACGCCTGCAGTGCCATGCACAAGCCAGTATTTCCTCCACAGACATGTCAAAACTTAAAAAATGAACACAGGACTTGGGGTTTGTCCCATTTTCTACAGAATTTTTTCTTTGCACTTTCACTTCAGGAAGGCTTAAGCTTTTTGTAAATTTGGGGTGAAAGGAAATGTTTTTGCCCTTGAAAAAAGCAGTGAGGTATACATATTGCTAACGGAGAGAATGTGTAATTTACCTTCACATTTGATTTCCTAGAGAAATTAACAACCACTCCCCATCCATAGTCATCACCTTCATTCTTCACCTGGAAATATTACAAGATGTTATAATCATGTATAATCACATCCTAGCAAGCATAACTTTTTGTATTTCTGATATTTACAACAGCAGTCATTATGAAAAGAGTATTTGTTTTAATGCATTACTGAATGTTTAGCAAAGAAACACAAGCCAAAACTGGTGCTTAGTGTGATGCATGTAATTTTTCAACATGGTAAACTGGCAGACAAAAATGAATCCTGCAGATATCACAGATAGGTAAAGATTTGAAATAAAAAACAAAAAAAATAAGAAAAATCAAATTACCTTTACCAGTCTTCCTGGCTGTAAAAAGGGCAAGCAGTACTTTGGTTTATGAATATACTCTTCAATATCTTTACCCAGTTTTGCAAGCTGCTGTCGGATTCTGTAGTATATCACCACATTTTCTTCATTTGGAATAGCAATTTTGTTGTACTGTGCTTCCAGATTATTTACCCCTATAATGAAAAGTAAAATCTCATGGAAATTAATAACTTTTCAGATTTAGAAATCAATGTTTCACTTTCAGAACTACATGACTAATATTTTGTGACCATTTTTGGTACCCATTTTCTATTTACAATAATCCATTCTCTGGAAAGCTAGAAATCTATAAAGTTGTCCACTAAATTTATTTATAGAAAATTAAATACCAGCATTATTTTTTTTAAGTAAACAAGCTTGAGAAACTGGAAAAGGCTAGACACCAAATTGTCCAGGAATAACTGATTTAGGTTTGCACAGAAGTCCCACTAAAACTAAGCAATATGATTCATTCTCTCACACTGGTAATACCACTAGTAAACATAAACTAAGGACAGATTTTATAAAGGTCTCTTTTTTCTCTCTACCAGGTTATTCTCTTGCATGTTATTTGAATGCTTCTGAGTGGCCCAGAAATCCCACTTCACTTGGACTTGAGAGACAGCTCAGGGAAGTGCTCCCTATTTTTAGCTGCCAACTTTTTAAAGAAATAAGCCATTCATCCGTACTCATGGCATACTTTCCTCCGTGATCTAAAGAGCCAATTCTCTCCTTTGTGTTTTTAACTGCAGCTGAAGTGGTTACAAAAAAACTGTCCAAAAACTATGAAAAATTTTCTTCAGCTCTATTTTTCTATTTAAACAACAATGTTGGAATGACAGACTAAAGATCTCAGCATGTCAATGAGAACAGGAAGGTTCCGAAGAAATAAATACTATATTTAACTACTGTTGCACCTGCAAACAAACAGAAACTCTGCAAAGGCTATTGAAACCCTCCCTCTGCATGTCTGTTAAAGCTACATGCAACTACACACTTTCTCTCTTAATCATACTCAATTAAGAAATAAATTGATGGATGCTTATTAATTATAGTTACCTGTCATGTTCCTAAGACTGTTCTGGCTTAAGTTTCAAAAGAGGCTTTGCTCTCAAACACTGGCTGAGATCTCTGGAAACTGACTTTGGCTCATGAAAACCCACTATTTAAAGAGCATGACTCAAAATGTTACTCAGTGCAGTGCAAATAATGTCTCAGTCCTCTCTGAGTTTAGCTTTGTATTATAATCAAACATTTCTTTCCTAACACTAACTCCAAATGCAGTGTGTTTAAGTTCTTTTTACAGACTGTAATGAGATATTAAAACGTAGAAGATTTTTCTTCCCTGCATCTCAAACAAGCCAGAAATTTTTAAGTTGTTTTTCCTTCTTCCAGCCCAACAGTTTAGCAATGTGACAACTATTCCTGTCTGACTCAGAGAGGAAAGCTCTCTTCATAAAATGACAGTGCATATCAATATAGGTCCTAAGAACAAGAGGAAATTACTCTAACTGAAACTGTAACATAGCAATAAATGATGCAGTGGCAACTGTTGGCAAGGAAGACAGAAACTGCACAGGCATAAACTCCTATAAGCGTACTGAAGTGTAACCACCCAACCTCACAATGCATCATCTTTTAGACCTCACATGAGAACAATATGCAACAATACTTACTTTCTACTATTTCTGGAATAGTTCTGTAATGTTGGAACTGATAGAAGGATTTTTCTAACATGTATTCAGGGTTAATTTCCTCTACTCGAAGCAAGTTCAATACCATGTTGTATGTCAGGTGGAATGCACTGTTTAAGGGATCAGCTGAACCCTGAAAAAGATACAAGAATACTGTCCATTTAAAAAAGTATATTAATTGCTGCATAGAAGAACATATCAAACACATTATGATGCAGTGTTTTAGATGAGGAGCTGCTTTGATGAATTATACAACTTTTCTTGAATTTAGATTATATCTCATCAAATCGTAAGCAATTTTATTTTGCTGGACATGTAAAACTATTTATACTGTATAGATACTTATCATATCTACAATATTATAAATTAGATTTGAATGAAATGCAAAGTCCAGGTGAAAAACTTAGATGTTTCCTATGGTTTACAATTTGGATTCCATTATTTTAACTCCAAAGTAATAGTTACTTAGCTATTTGAAACAATCCAGTATTTTAACAGGAAAAACATCTTATTTGCAAGTCTTTTTCTTTTAAGACTTACTAATCACATTGGTGTCTTGGGAAATCTGTTGAAAACCAGCTAATCTGCAACTTCTTTAACTTATGTCTCATTATAAAATCAACATAATTTTCAGGCAGCTTGAGTGAGGCTATGGACTCTCCTATTACAGACATATACAAAACCCATCTGGACCTTGGGCACCTTGACCTAGATGCCCTGCCTGAGTTGAGAGCTTGGACAAAATGACCTCTAGAGCTCCCTTTCAACCTCAGCCATTCTGGGATTCTGTGAAGTTCAATTTTTTTACAGTGTGGTAGGTACAGGTATTTTGATTAACCTAAGAAGAAAGCATGCTGTGAAAGCATTGTTGGGAAATACCACACCATTAACTTCTTTACCCACTCTTATTTTCTAAGAACTTCCACTACTGCCTCCATCAAAAAGGGGTATTGGACTAAGGAAATGCACCTTTGGCCTGATTCACCATGGCTTTACTACGGTCTCACCCAAGAGGACCACCTTGTTACCATAAAAGAGCAAACATTTAACTGATATGCATTAAAACAACCATCTATCAAAGAACACACAACACTGTTAAACAGTGTTGAAGGAAGATCTAGAAGACCTCAGAATTACAGCCTCTCCAAGGAAAGGGCAAGCCTGAGAAACTGTGCCTCAAGTTAAGTGTCACCCTCACTTAAGTGTCAGCACACAAGGCCATCCTGATACACCAAATAAACAACTGAAATCAGGTGCCAGAGACACAATACTTCTGAAGCATGAAACTGCCCAACTGCGGTGCATAACCTTTCATCCAAACAGCACCAGTATCAACAGAGGCCTGACAATTCTTCAGAAAGGATCCAAGGGAAATCCAGAAATTATGAAGCAGAAAATTTCAGTATCTGTGCAACAAGAGGAATGGAAAACAGGAAGCTGGATAGAATACAGCAGAACAGCAACATAATTAGGCTTTTTATAAAACCAAGTTTGACCTCACAAACATTTCACAGCTCTTTGAAGGTGTTAACAAGTACATGGATTATCATACCTCCTCGATTCCTGAAAGACAACACACCTCACTACTTCCACCAAACTAATATAATTAATAATAAGATAGAAAAATATCAAGGTCTGCTAAAAATACTACTGGTTTTGTATTTGCTGTTCATTTAAGACTGACATACACACAAAATATAAGAAATTACTAAATAAGCATTGCCATTTCAACAAGGCCGATGAGTAAATTCACTTAGGATTGAACATTTTACATAACTTTAAAACCTAACAAGAAAATGAGGATGTTTCAAGACATATTTTTCATGGAACTATATGACTGCTTAAAGTTCCACATATTCTATCAGACATTTAAGGAGCTCAGAGAAGGTGGACACTAGGAAGCATGCTCCTCTGCACCATTTTTTAAGCTCAAAAACTGCTTTACTTAAAACCAATTATATCTTCTTGCAACTAATTTATTTGCCTTTCCCTATACGATAAGGTATCTAGCAGAGTAATAACAATAATATCCCGTAATAAAAAAGTAAAAAATCATAGGCTATTAAAAAAGCCAGCTGATGATGAGTTTATAAATGCAAATGCTGAAATTCAGATAAAGTGCTCTCCCTGATTAGGCTAAGTCTATTGGATTTTAAATGACAATACCATAATATACTTTTTTTTTTCAATTTTAAATGTACTGTCAGGAATTCATGTCCTACATCTGACGCACTGACATCAGATTTAATAAGAGACAGTTTGAATCTAAGTACTTTTCACATGCACAAGATCTAAGAACATTGTAATCCCATTTGCTTTACGTGAAATAGAGCCTTATGACATTACTTTACAAATGCCAGAATCATACTCACTGCACGATTATTTTATCTCAGAAAAAAATCCCAGTTGTTACAGAAGAGCCTTCAGCATATGTTTGTACTATGAAAGTAACAACACAAACACACATAAAACAAGTTAAAAGACAAATCATACAGTCTAATGTTCTGTCACACGGGGGTCATCCAAAGCTCCTTGTGCCCTGGGGGTCTCAGATGGGTCTCCCCTCGGGAGGAGGCTGCAGCAGGAGGGCCCCTGAGGGGGGGTCTCACAATGAGCTCCTCATGCAAGAGGGTCCTGGTTGTGTCACAGGGGTCATGCAAAGCCCCCCATGGAAGGATCCTGGTGCTTGGGGTGGGGTTCTCAGATGACCTGATCGTCGGGGGAGCGGGGGGAGAAGTCCTGGTGGGGTCCCAAACAAAGCCCCCCCAGATCGGGAGCGTCTCAGATGAGCCACTTTTCGCGGAGGGTCCGGCACAGAGATTCCAGCTACCCTGCGAGGTCTAATCAGCAGACCACGGCCTGGAGCCGAGCTCGTTAAACTGCTCCAGGGAGCTCAGGTGACCAGGAACGTGGCAGGCAGTTTGTGCAGAAATTCACGCAGGGAGGGCGAGCAGGAAGGGCACAGGCACCCTCCCAGCTCTCTCTGGTGGGTTGT
>VZRE01015028.1:0-42952 GCA_013396775.1 Cephalopterus ornatus | reverse complement strand
GGCAAGCCCAGGACAGGACACCTGCCTGTTAGTAGTGGGCAGGATTAGGCCTGGAGTGGCTGATCAGGTAGGAGTCCAGCGCCACAGCCTCAAAGAAAGCACGTCCAGGAGCCAGGGTCAGCCCATAGCATTTGCACAGCCATTAGTCACTTTGCTCAGCAAGAGACAAAAGTAATTAGGAGGTTAACTTAAAAATAAAAGGGAACAGAAAAACAGATGAAACTGAAGCATCAAAAAGGGTAAATACAGTATTTATTTATTTTTCTGTCTATATGTGAATGAGTTGAATACGAATTTGGCAAAATATCTTTCTTGATGCCTCAAGGAAAGATTTCTTCTCTTGATGGAGCCTGACTGCAGATTTTAAAGAAATTATTTTTCAGAACAACATGTTTTTGTGATCTTCTCAAAAGAGGATTTTGTTTTCCTATCACAAAGTTGCCAGAGACATATTTTCCTCTTTAAATATGATTAAGAACTCTTTTCCAAAAATTAATCCCTTTAAAGTTAAAATACCTAACCCTGCAATATGGGGAAGATGGGGATTTCCACTGAGCATGGATTGCTGGTGAATGTGGGTAACCACAATGGTCAGCCTTGATTACTCTCCTGTAAACTCTCCTCCCAAATGAGTGGAAAGAGTCACTGATGGTGCTTTGAGCCATCCAGGTTCACTGAGCCAGAAGAGAGGGGACAATAAGAAGTAAGAGAAATCTTGAGAGTATGTTTTAGTTGTTTGTTCTTGAGAGATATAGCATGAACTCTGCCACTCAGATTGTGTTTCCTTCCCTGAGCTGCTCCCAGGAAAGACAGTAGTAAAACACTCTTCTGATAAATCTAGATATGAAAATTCAGTGTAGTATTTAATTAGTAATGAATTAGTTTTTAATATAATGCTTTTCATGCAGCTTTGTCTTTGAATAATGTAATATTGTCACAATGATCACTAAAAATGGTAAAATTGTTGAGGTGTGGCAAGTACTCCTGTATTGATGGTTCCATTCTACCTGAACTTGTCAACTTAAACAATTAATTCACAATTCACTATAAAACTAAAAGTTCTTTTTCCTGTAAGTACCACTAGGCACAACCTGGAAATAGCACACTCCTTTCCTAAAGAGCTTTGGATAATTTCAGTTGGGTAATGAAAACCAGAAAATTGCTGTTAGATAACTTGAAAGAAGTTTCAGTCTTTGTCAAGAACAGAAATTATTATAATCATGATATCTCTGCTGATATATTTTTGCTTAGAATGTATTCCTGTGTAGTCTCTCTATGGCCTTAAATGCCTCAGGAGCAATCATTTCATTACTTTTCATAAGTGACATCTGTCAAAGGCCAATTTAGCTCTGTAAGATTCATTTTTCTTCTTATATCTGTGGTTTTACTCAAGATGCAGCTAGCTAAACTGATTAAAACTGTTATGTTTAAAGGTGTTTAGGCCAAATATTTAACCACTAACTACCCAAAATTATCATGGATGGGTTTTCCAAGATTTTGTGGGGCTAAAAAAAGGACCTGAACTATGTCGTGTTCCTTCCCAGTGCTGTTCTGATCTGCTTTGATGGGGCTGTTATCAGTGTACACAAAGAGTTGCTGAGTTTCTTTCAGTAAATGGGCTTAACAACACTTCACAGCGACCTGAATGTCATGCATTAATGTGGAAGCTGACAAGCACATGGTATTTGATAACTGCTGCATCTGTGGAGGAAAATGTTTAGGTTTTTTTTTTCCGTGGTATAGTGTACTGCTAAGTTAAGGAAGTCATTCTCGTGAAGGCATGTGGTCCCCAGAGGGTCCTCCATAAAAAAGGATAGATCATTTCTTGGAGAATAATTGCCTAGAAGTGACTCTTAAATGCAGTGAAAGGATTTAGTGTTTAGCTGTTTCTAGGTGTCAGAAACTGGGAGTACAGTAAAGCAAAGGATAAGTTTTACTCTCTCTCACATTCATAAAATCTTTTACTCAATACGACCTGTCACTGGTAGTAGGTAATGGAGCAGGAGGTCTGATTTAGGCAAACCTTATGTTTCTCTGGTAGCATGGCCTGGGTTCTATGAATGAGAAGTATCAATAATAATCTATAGTACTTTTTTCCTGTGTATGAATTTAATTTAAATTTAGGTCTAAATTAATGCTTTTTCTTTTTACGTACTTTGGCTGTTGTTTGTTATGCTGGTGAAAGGTGTGTCAGTTCTTAATTTCAGAGAAGTATTTCAGACTTAGTCCTGAAACAGTAATAGTAAGCAAAACACGGGTTTTCTGAGGAATAGCTCCAAGGTATATTCAGCTGATCAGATTAGTCAAATTCACTGTTTTACCAACTGCTCTCATGCTCTTTCCAGAATGTGGACTAATTTTAGAGCTTAGAGATGAATTAGGAATTCACAGTGCATGCTTACCAGATGCTGTTGACACATGTGAATAGAACAGCAACACAGTCTGTCTGAAAACAACTTTTGAAGATCACCTTGTGCCTGCAAAAGTCTAAATAAGAGAATAGATTCAGTCACCTAATGACAAATTAGCCAAGCTGAGGCAATAGACATAATACTATAGAAATGTTTTATTAGTATGAATCACAGTACTCATAATTTAGCAAAAACATTATGTAATTCTGGCAGGTGATTCCATCTGGCTGCTCAAAGTGAAAGTTTCCCAATGCTGGACTTGGTTATTTGCAAATTATGCATCTTATTTCCATGCCTTTTGTGAGTCCATCAAATGACTGTTCTGCAGAAGATGAAGACATTTTTTTTTTGTGAAAAAAATGATGTATGCCTTTTTGCAAGACAACAAATCTGTCTTAAAGTAAGCTACTGCCCAGGCACTCCAGACTGGGTTTTTTTATTCCCTGTCTTTTTTAAGACAGAAGACAAAAATGGATTTCGAAAAGGGTCTATCCCATATTGTTAAAGCTCAGATCTGAATATGGTCATGTTCAATTTTGGTGTTTTATTTTGCTTCTACCAGAATGCACTGTGTAGTTTTGTTAAGCCATACACAGAAACAACTGAAACCAAAGGGGTGCTGGAGAGAGAGTTACCCAAATTTCTGATTCTCAAATTCTCATTGTGTGTCTTATCATTAGGACATTTCTCTCATGAGAAAGGGAATCTGAAACAAAGGTGTTAATCCCATTGGGATGAAAAGCTGAGTGATTTTTTTTTTTCTTTTTTTTCTTTTGTAGAAAAGCTACTAAATTGATAGGTGCTATGCTTAGCATTTTTTTCTCACTCAAATTGCCAATGGTTGTTTATTGTGCAGGATCTGTGGTTACATATATAAGAGTGACCAGCAGCAAAAACTGAACTGTAATTTAGAAAATACATATAGTATGAAATTTATGTTACTTGGGTTTTGTGTTCTTCTTTTAGTACTTGAATGGCCATAGGAACAGTTGTCATAAGTAGAGAAGAAAGGGACAGAATCCAGTCCCCCAAAATCAAGTCAAATAGCAAACCTGAAATAAACTACTCTAAAACGTACCAGGAAGTTTGTTCACAGATACGAAGATACTGAGATTTCAACCACTGTAATTTTCAGTATTATTTTAATTCAACTTCAGTCATTGTTTTCTGATTCTCTTTCTATCCTGCAAAACTTTTCCCCCTCTGTGTATTTTTATAGTGGATGATTTCCCCCGGTATTAGATCATGCCTATTCCTAAAATATTTGCCTGAGAGCTTTTGCTTCTCCATTGGGAAGAGACATCAAAGAGTTATCATCTAATTGATTTTGTGTTTTGTCTTTTTCTTCCATGAAAAATTAGGTCATCGCAACACAGGATAAGCAAAAAAAGCATTTAAATTAAGAAATAGCCTATAGCTTCACCAAGACCTATTCATAAATACTGTAAACATTTTATTGTGGTTTTTTTTCTTAAAAGATATTTACTTAATAGGAATCTTAGGGGTTTGGTTTTTTGTTTTGTTTTGCTTTTTAACCTTAAGTGTCAAGAGATTTGAACATTGAAATACAGTGGCATAGATCACTAGAACATAGAGATTGAATAAATTGTCCAACTGAAATGGAAAGCTTTGAAACTCCCTCAAGATTTATGGTTCGGTAGACTCCATTCTTTCTGAGTTAAGGCTGAAAAACTAACAACTTAACTGCAAGCATATGGACTCCCTGTGCTGCCATTTCAAATGATGTTTAACTCAAATTAGTCAATCTCTGAAAACTGAGACAGGAAGATCTTCAGTTTTCTTAATTCTTTTGTTGAATGTGGATCTATTTGATTTTGTATTGCTATGTGACTAAAAGAGAGGTCAGTGTTCTGGTAATTTTTTAAATCTGTCAGTTACATTTCCCAGTGAAACCAAGTGGATTTCCACATGGAAAGGTGAATAGAAAATAGATTGTTACATGTAAGCAATATGTTCCAAATCCATAATCTTATAATGATAAAGTGTATGAGAGTGACAGAGCCATGACACGGGTTGCCAGGGAGGTGCTGGGGTCCATTCTTGAAGATATTCAAACGCCATCTGGATATAGTCCTGGTCAACTGCCTTTAGATAGCCCTATTTGAACAGAAGACTTGGACAAGTTTTCTTTCCGATTTACCTTCCAACCCCAGCCATTCACTGATTCTGTGAAAGCAGAAAGGTTAGTTGACAGTCTAGTTTCTAAGCTCTGCTTTCTGTTTTCATATATCTCAATTGTCTTTAATAGGAGCTTAAATAACTACACGTAGAAACATAAACATAGGTATAGTCTTAAACTATGTGAAACCCAGGTTATCTTGTTTTAACATAAAGTGTAGCTCACGTATCTAATTTATTTGTTAAAGGGTGTGATTTGAGACATGTAGCTTTTCTGTACCTCTTACATAATTTTCTGTAGTCTGTTGAAATTTTTCTTGTTCTAAGAAATGCAGTAGAAATTTAAATTCATATTTATAATCTCCATGTAATCTCAGGAAATTATTCCAGAGAAAGACCTCCCAACTTATACCTCTCTATCTCTAGAAAACACAGCTCCTTCTTTAAAATGTGTGGCAAAGGTAAAAATTTCTAGCCAGTTTCTGTACTGCACTACTCAGGACTGTGTAAAACAAGGTTATGCTCCTTTGTATGTGGTGCATTAGTTCAAATATCGCCCTAATTTTATTTTTGTGTTTTGTTTTGGTTTTTAATTTTCTACCTGTATGCTAAACATTTATTTCAAAATCATACCTTTCATTAAAAAAAAGTTTTAAATCCAGATAATTCAGAAATAAGTCAAGGAATATTGAGGAATTAATAACAAGAATAAAAAAAAAAATCTTAAAAAGCCAGTATTAAAACATTGTAATTACATGACTTTCACTGTGGCCTGATTGCTGCTTTTGAATGCTTGGGATTGACTGTTTTAGCTCTATAGGTTTACAGGGGTTTAATCACAAAAAAATGTGTATAAAATAATGTCTGAACAAAAATATTAATTGGTGGAGAGCAAGAGGCAGGGGTACTTCTCAAGGCACTTAGGTTAGGTAGAAGACCTTCAAGCAGAAATTTTCCATGAGAAAAGGCAAATGTTTGGGGGTCTTCACAGTTAGTAAGTGTTGTGTAATTGTTAACCACCATCAGATATACATGAGATATTTTGTGTATTAGTTGATGTACTCCAGAGATGCTGAAAAGGTAGATTATAACTTTTCTTGACATTTCTTTTCTTTTTTTTTTTTCAGTCTCATATTTTCATACATAGCTGAAGTCGTGGTAACTTTGAAACAAGTAATATGGTGGCTTTAATTCCTACTTGCCTGGTTATTTATTATGTATCAGTGTATAAAATTTCTGATAAGGAAAGCCCATCATGTTTTATTCTGGTATGATAACTTTCAGATTTGGTAGGTTCTTCATCATCTCATTCTGCATACATCCTTTTCTTTAGTGGAGGGAGTGGAAATTACCTGATTTGTAATGCAATGTAAAATATGACACTACTGGAAATATTTTCATGAAGAAATAATAGTTTTCATATCTTTAGTACTACACATATACCTCTTTTCAAAGTGGAGAACACAGGCAGAAACTGACTTAGTTCCCCAAAACTTTGACCCAGAAAGTGTGTCTGCCTCTGTTCAGGTCTGAGTGCAGTATTCTGCTGTGGACCAAAGCTAAAAATCTGTCATAAATCACCCAGCTGCAAAATAGTGGCCCAAAATGTGGGAGGATAATAGCCATAAGAAAACATTTATGTCATCAGAACAACCTGTGTGCAAGGAGATTAATTCTTGATTTGTTTGTTTTCCAACTGTATTCACTGCTTTACAGCAAGGACCTATTTCTTGAAATGACCTTGCTTAACTAATATCTGTGGTCTGTAACAAAGTATACAGTATTACAACTGTAATACTCTTTTGATTTTAGCCTATTAAGAAAGTAGTTCAGTGTCCCCTTCAGATCTGACAGGCTTCTCAGACTTGGTTCAAATTGAAAGGCTTGTTATGTTAGAAATATTTAAGGAAACATGGCCAAATCTGAGCTAATGTTGGATCTACAAGCAGTCCCTCTGAAAAACATAAAGTTTACAAGCTGGAGAAGACACAAAAAAACACTTCTTAGCTGCATAATCTTAATTTTATTTATAGGTGTAACATATTAGAAAATAATGCTTGAATTAACAGGCATCATTTCAACTCACACTGTTTCTTTAATAATGAACTCCAGCAGACTGAAAAAGACATTCCAAAGCCGGAGCCCTTCTTTCTTGTAGTCAAGTCTGCTTTCATCACTTTTCCCTTGATGTTGGATTATAGAGCAAAGTTAAAAAAAGAAAAGTGAACCTCAAGCCAGATTTTTAAATCCAGAGATAGGCAACAAATTTAAGTGCCCTGATTCTGAAATGCTGAGCCTCTGGAAACTTGCATCTACTTTAAAGGGAACTGCCGGGGGCTCAGCACCTGAAAATAAGGTCAGTTATTGAGGCATTTCACTGAAGATTGATAATGCAGAGAGAGGAGATTCATAACCACAGTGTAGAATGATTGTGCCCCTTTGCGAGGAAAGAAAATTCTGAACTGAAAAACAGCATCATATTACTGTTACTAAGCAGTAAGTGCAGTATCCACAGGAGAAATCAAAGTATATCTATTTTACAAAACATGAACATTGACACCTTTNCATAATGTCATTCCCATAACTAAAAAAAAGGAAAGAAAAGAAAAAGAAAACAAATCTGAAACAAAACAAAGAACAAAACACTGGAACAAAGGAAGGGGGGGTTGGGAATTTTAGGGAACAGCGTGATTTGAAAAATCAAACTTCAGACCACTGAGTCATGGCTTTCCCTTCTGCTGGCTAGTCTGTCTCTGGGGGATGATACTTTTGTCCCAAAATTGAACGCAGATTGCAAGAAGCCAATCCACACACGGAGTGGAGGTACTTGACTTATTTACTGTTCTGCACAGGAAGGGAGCTAAGTGGCAAATCCACAGAGGCTAAGAAAAGCAAGTATACTTATATGATTGCAGTCTTAGGCTGTTAGCATATCTCACTTAAGTCATTACGCAACTAAGTTGCTATTGCCTCATCCTTTCCTGCTCTTATTTAAAGGCAGATGTGTACCAAGAAGTAATGACACATGCTCGGTGTGTATTGGTCTTTTTGTGGTCAGGAGGCTAAGGGTGTAGTTTCTACTATTATAATAAATAAAGGTTATTTTTTGGGCAAATCCTCACCACAAAACTGGTCAAAACTGGAGATGGTGGCTTATCATGCAACATTCTGATTGAAAAGGATGTTGTCTTTTCTGTTCCCTCCCTTCAAGGATTTATGTCATCAGCTTTCTGTTTTGTACATTCTTGTGGTTATTTCTTTCATTGTTTATCCACTCTTTTTCTTTAACTTGTTATTTGGAACTTGGATCCATTATTCAACGATATAACCCCATTATTTTTCTCTCTTCCCCCCTCCTCCTCCCCATTCAGATAGAAATTCTGCAGGTAGGTTTGATCCTGTCAAAAACATGAATGTAGGATCACGAGGTTCTATTAAAACTAATCTTCTCTCTGTCTTAGTTGTGTCCTCAAGCTGATTATATTAGTATACCCTGATGTGTTTTGTCTGGGAAATTAAAAATGTTGAAAAGAGGGAAATAAAAAGGAATTTCGAGCAGTTCTGTCAAGTTTCATTGCTCTGACCCTTTACTTTCTTTTGAGCTCCAGCATGTATTTTTTATCAGATTTTTCCTCTTAATTTTTAGTCTTCTGCATCTCCACAGTACAAAGCTATCTTGTGGTACAAGCTGTGCTAGCACTCACATTAAAAACACTAATTTTCAAGGATTCTTTACTGAGCCGTGAAAATTTGCTCTAGGCAGACACATGCCTCAAGGCAAGCAGAAGGATGCAGAAGGAGACTTGTGCAGTCTCCAAGGCCATTTTATGGCACTGTTTCTTTCCCCCTAAAGTTCCAACCTGAAAATTCCAGGAGCTTCATTTTTGATCTGCTGAAAATCTGCAGAATTCTGTCCAGTTACTCCAGGAATGTCAAGGAGCACCAGCCAGCTCAGAGAACCCCAACTGGGCCTTTCTCGCTGTAAGACATGCTGGTGTTCATTAAAACCACATGTCAAATCAGCCTGCCTCTTCAGCCTCACGCTGCTTGAAGTATCCCAGATGTCCATGGTGACCTGCCTTAAAGGCCCTGATTTACATAAGTGAACGAACATGTCAACAAATACGCTTTTTTCCTTCAGAAACTGGTTTATAATCTTTCTGGACATCAGACAAACTTTGCTTGCAGACTTCGATTAGATTTGTGTATGTGTGAAAAGTTAACAGTCTGGGAAGTGTAAAACCTCCAGACAAATGTTAAAAAACCCAGACACTGCTAGAAAAATGAACATGATGAAAGAAAGTGATGAGAAATTCTTGATTTAATATCTCTCTGCCTTGTTATGATAGTCTAAGGCTGTGTTTTAATGCTCTTGAATCGAGTAATCTCAAATGTAGGGCAGTACTGAGCAAGAGCTTCTAGACAGTCGTGTGGGGGTTTTACAAGAGTTGAAGAGCAGGTGGCTGTAGTAGTGATTACCTTATAAAAATTAGACTTTTTCCAGGGTTAATTGTGGTGGGAACTTTGTAAAATGGTTTTATGGAAGTGTTCTCTTTTTGGCTGGGATAGAGTTAATTTTTTACTTGTAGCTAATACAGAGCTGGGGTTTGGATTCAAAATGAGAATGATGTTTTGTATCAGTCCTTGCATTGATACAATAGCATGATGTATAGTGAGACATATGTGATTTGATAATTCACACTTGTATGGCTATTTACTCCACTGAGACTAGCATGACTGGGTTTACAAAAGAAAGAAAGAAAAAAAGAAGGAAAGGAAGAATCTAGAGGTGTTTTCTGTAGAAGTGACATGGTGGGACAAGATTCCTATCTGAAGTCAAGTTAGCCAACACCGAAATTAAGGCAGTAGTTGTGACAGTTCTGTTTTTTTCATAGCGGGGTAAAATACCCGAATTACGACTCTGGGGAGATAAAAACAAGAAAGGGTAGGTGAATCTGTAAGTTTCATTTACGTAGTGTCCAAACACAACACAAGGACAGAAGGTACTAAGAGTACACACAAACACTAGAAAGTTAAGAACTAAAGAAGCCAGCGAAATATGCTTGTTTACCTGACCTACTTTAGGTCAGACAGTGGCCTCTCAATGTTCCCCAGGTGCTAAATAAGGTAACATTATCGCTGAAAGTGCTGGTTAACACACCATCCTTGTGGCCTGCAGTCTTCTTCCTCACAAATTATATCATAGAATCATACGTAACTAAACTTCTTCTTATATTCTGCCAGATCAGCTTTGCCAAGCACAGCACTGATGTATAGAGCTTTTATAGGAAGCATAGAAAATTGTGTTGTGAAGCATAGCTGCAGGTATGTAGTCCAACCTTTTTCTCTAAGCAGGGCTAACTTCAAAGTTAGGCCGGATTCCTCATGGCTTTTCTTCGGTAGCTTTGGAAATTTCAAAGGATGTTAATTCTACAGCTTTTCTGTACCTGCTGCAATTCTCAACCACTTTTATTGTGAACCACTCTTATTTTTCATTATGCCCATTTAAAATTCCTTTACTTCTTCCTCAAAGCAAGGAGTACCTCAGAAACAGATTATTCCAAGACTCAAGCAGTATCTCTGATCTTCTTCTTGCATATAACTAGAATATATTTTTCTGGCACAATTTTTTGTATCTTACAAAATTCAGTCTGAAGAAAAATTTTCTCTGCAATATGAATTCTATCAATCATTTTGTAAGCTGACCATATTATCTTTATTGTTAAAATCTCAATGTTAACCTATCAAATCTGATTTTTATTTTTTTTTGTTTGGTTTATTGTGTTTCTTTTTAAAACCACTAGTCATTGAAAACTACAAGCTTAGTAAAACAGTCTTTTGTTCTTTCTATTCAAATTGCAGTGCTTTGATAGCAATTTTTTATAACTGCTGTTTTTTGGAAGGCATGAAAGGAGGACTGGTACTGATATTCTGTTACACTGTTAGACAATCAGCTACTTAAACATAGCTATGAAAAATTTGTTATTTTCAAGACTGCTTCAAATATTAGTTGCTAAGTCTGCAGCCAGAAAATATAGTAATATATATGTTTATGCCAACTCTAGCGGTTCAGTTTTTACTGACCTTGTACTATTTGTGAAAAATTAGCTTTTATTAAAAGTTTAGATGGATAAAAAGATGCATGAAAGAATTTGCAGTATAAAAAAAAGCTTTTAGTTGTGATAATTTGAAATATGTTGTTAATGATCTCTCTAAGGGCACATTTGTGTTAATTGTGACAATGTGAAGTCAAGTACACAGAAATTAGATGGCTTTTACATACAAATTCTGCAAAATAAATGTGTTATAGGCTGCTAAATTCATGTAGCACAGGTGACTGAGTCTTGATATAATAATATACTGTGCAGGAAAAACCACTGGAAAAATAGGGAATATCTTTCTTGACAATAACCTTGTATAAAGTTAATACGTTTAATTAGTATAAAGAGTTTGACTATGACAATTTAGTTATAATTTTCTAAAATTTCACTGAAAACTACCATAATATCATTTGAAAACATTGGGCTAAAACTCTTCATCTTAAGAATGAGGATGGTAGTTAATTGGTAATGGCTGAAAGAACACACCATTGGAGACCTACATATTTCTTGAAGGTTTGAATAAATAACCAATAAAGGTGTGTCTTTGGTTTTACATTTTGAACATGTTGGTGTTCTGTCAGATTTTCCAGACAGAAGCATAGTCACATTTACTATGGCAAATTAGTACCAGAGTATGTCCCTGTGAAAGGGTATGTCCCTTTTACAAAACATATTTTAAGTGGGTATATGTTGTTTTAGGACAGCAGGACTATTGGACCTACATATAGTCAGGTGCTTAGAAGAAAAATCCATATAAGACTGTCTTGGTTTAAGGCAAATGCTGGGGTGTGCATGTCTGACCAAAAATATAGTCAAAAGATGGAGAGGGTTCCGCTTCCATGGTGATGGTGTCTTCCTCTGTCAACCCCACTCCTTGGCTCCAGCAAAGTGGGGGGGTTCGTTCTTAAAGAAACACTTTCTCCCAAAGAATGTTGGAAAAAGGAAATGAAATACAAAACCTACTTTAATCATGACAGACTGATAAACCTGAAGGTTGTACTTTCGTTTAGGATGTCTATGAACAACACATTACTAGAAACTTGGAGAGAATATAAGCCTACTGCAATCACACAGATATGTTTGCATCATCCTTATACTCCTCCCTACCCACCTGTCTTTGTCCCCAGTCAGAGAGATTTTTGCTCTGGTCGGGTTCAGCCATTCTCATATCCATTGGCAGAAAAGCATTTGACTATTCTTAATTAACTATTCTTAATATAAGTGAATATTGCAAATCTGATCCCCAGACTATCATAGTGAAAAAACAACGGGTGTACAATTTTTGCTGTATATAATCAAACCTTGGTACTTACTAGAAGCAATCTCAAGAATTCAATGACAACTTCAACTTTATTTACAGCACAAGGACAAACAAACAGAATCTTTTTTGATGCAAAAATGTTTCTTTGCTAAGTAATTTTCTTTGGGTTTGTTTATTTTTTTTACTTTCAGCTATATAAAATACAGAGCACTAGTGCTCAGTTTCTGAAGATGTCAGACTGAAAACATAAAAGTTTATGTTTAAATGAACTTGAATCTGTGTTCTAGACCTCAGCTGGAAATGGATTTCAAATTGACAAACATAATAGCTAAATGTTATGTGCACTTCTTTGAAATGGCCAACTTCAGATGGTATCAACATCCTCTACACCCTTAAAGACAATAGGCCAGATAAAAACAGAGATTCCAAATTGTGCAGAGCTTTAGACTGTAGGTTGTCATATAGCAATTTTAAAATCAATTTGGTGTTGAACAGTAAGCCTATGTAATTCTCTTTGAATTCAGGTTTCCCACTGAGACCTCCTTGTGCATGCTAAATCACAGCATCTGTATTTTGTATGCTTAGGAAAAAAATGCATTAAGGGGAAATAGGAAGTCATGCAGCAATCTAATTCTGTATGCGAAGATATTTAAACAACATATGGTAATATAAACAGTAATGGCATTTTGTGAGCTGTAGCTCAGTAAACGAAATTTGAACTTGAAGTTCCAAGGTCATCTTCTTGACTCTGTTACTTATACAGTGTTTTCCTTTAAAATAGCATTTCCTATTTGAAAAGTCCAACATATTATCATTATTTTCTCTGTGTATTTTTGTCCTTTAGGAGAAAAAAAAGGGAGCTGTAGAAGAATTAAGCTTACCAATATTTCCTAGACAGTCCAAAGCCCATGCTGTGGGTAACTCCCAGCATCCTTATGTCTGCTTATTAGTGTCTTATTTTTCAAAAAGTCATCCTAGTGTTTGATTCATCCCAACTTCTGATGAACTTCCCCGTGTTTTAGATGCTAGATGAAGTAAAGACTTGGGGAACTAGGTACACATTTTCTTCTGTAAGAATTGTGTGTCACTTTATTTAAAGAAGTATTTATTATTTGAAGAAAGAAACTCTTATTTTATTAGTTTCCTTGTATATTTTTTTCTCTCCAACTGTAAGAGAGATGTGTTTATCCATAATAAAGAACTTTCATTTTCTTAAAATTAAATGCAAAGCTCCAAAACCTATTTATGGATAATATTAGGGATGCTGACTTTTGTCCTTTATTAGAAGCTTTATATTTTAAGCAATACAGATGATAAGGTTATAAGTTAGATCCAAATTTTAAAGTAAACAAAGAAGATTTGGGAAAATATTGGCTAATGCTTGCCAGCTGACCCAAAAAAAAAAAAAAAAAACCCAAAAAAAAAGCTAAGACAAATATTTAAAATTTCATTATGAATTGTGTTACTTGACTGAGACAATTTCTGTCATTTACCACCATTTTTGTGCAATTGATTGTATCTTTATTTTGACATTTTTCTTTGACTCTATTCAGGATGCACGGCTTCAACCGACTGAATGTGGGATATAAGGATCTTTGTCTTGGTTAAATGAGACTTTGTGATAAGGATACATCATACTAGTGAATAAGAAATAATGGAATAAAATAGAATAAGCTTTTTTTTTTAAAACAGAAGCAGTATTTGAAACCATGTTGTTTGAAAGAATGAATACTACTTTTTAATCAAATATCTTTGTACTTGAATCTTACTGTATTTTTACAGTCTTAAGTACTACAGAATTACACTAGAAAAGTTGAAGCATCTGTCCTTCTAAAGTTCTTTAGGAACATCCAGTGTGTTTCTCTTTTTTCGAGTTGTTAATAGTAAATTGAGAACTTATGCATCACTGCTCAGAACCACTACAGCAATTCTCCTGATATGTTTCAGGAGACGTGTATATTTTTAGATGACATACAGTGCAACAAAGACACAGTATTCTTCAATGTTTTTTCAATTCTTAGACTAAACAGTTCAAGTAACAATCAAAAGTAACAAACATGCATAAACATTTAAAGTCACTATTACTTCCTTTTATAATCAGGTAATATTGGTGAATTGTTTAGATTCCTCCCTTCAGTTTTGCTCATTCTTCACTGAAAAACTGATCGATAGGTTTATTTAAATCTACTTTGAGGACTAGGTGATTATAGACAATCAGTTTGGCATAAAGGAACATTGAACTGTTCTAATCATATTATAGCTTTTGTGGCATTAACACCTGTTTATTTTATCTATTTCCTTAAATGTTAGCTTTTAAAGAAATCTAGGGTTGAACTGAAGGAATTAAAATAATCAAAAATATATCAATTGAGGATGGTAAAATATTTGATAGAAGGACATAAAAACCTGTTTAAACAAGCGTCACAGCTATTTACTATATATTAAAACTTTTCCTATCTATATTCCTGATACATTATATCCCTATCTGCAGCTCTTAAAAATAATTCCCAGTACATCAAAGGCCTATTAGGAGTTCTTGTGATGGCCAGTAAAATAATTATTTTGTCATTCCACCTTACCTACACTTCAGGCTGAAATTATGCATTTTTGCATTAACCAACATGAAAACTCAAGAGTAGAAAATTTAAAGAGACTTGAAAAAGTAGTACAAGACATTTAACTGACATTTGGGAAAAAAATTCTTTCAATTTTTGTTTTCAAAGGTAAGTATTAAAAGTCTGCTCCAGGATTTGCACATATTTAATGCTCACAGTTCAGTCTGTGGTAAGGAGCTACCTGCATAATGGAAGTGAAATGTTGGGACAACATTAGAGATCTTGTTTCACCACTTATTGTAAAGGTATTATAAAATACTGGGTTGGAGCCAAGTGACTACCCCAGAGCTGTAGACAGGAACTCAAGTGCCATGAAGGTTTTTGCATTATAATGGAAATATTTTCCAATTTCTTTCAAATTTGCTACTAAACATCAAGCTTAGGAGGCATTATTTAGTTTAAAGTACTAGGACAGATTTTATTGGCACAATTGATCGGAATTTAAAAAAAAAAAAGTTTTCATTGTGATCATCACTGTTATTTTTTTTAGACTTCCTGATAGCTTTTGTTCCTACATCTGTTACCCCCTGTCCTCACCTTACAAAGGTCATAAATGACAAAACCCTCCGCTTTAATTTCATTAATCTCTTATTAATGAGAATTAATAAGAAAGGATTCTCTGAATACTGGAAACTGAATATTCTGTTTAAAATTCATAACTTGCTTTCCAAGTTCTCCTTTTCTTTGTAAATATTTCCCTTGCCAGTTTTATGATTAAAGCAGGTTAGTGTGTATCTTGGTTTCTGCCAGGACAGGGTTAATTTTTGCAGTACCCAAGAGGTGCATATCCAGGACCTTTAGGTTGTTCTGCACCACCTCTGGCCACAGGCAGGGGGTGGGGGAAAGGGGATCCCTTCCAGTAGGGGTAAGGTCATGTTCTGCGTGGTGAGCACTCCTGGGGGAATCATTCGTCTCTCTTGCACACTCTGTTATTAAAATTGGTGTAATTCTGTTCATTTCTTATTTTGGTGCCATTTCCAGTAAATTGTTCTTACCACAACCCATGATCTTTACCTTTTGTGACTCCAATTCTCCTCTCCATCCTGCTGCACAGGGGGAGTGAGCAAGCGGCACGTGGTTTGGAGTGTTTCAGTGGGAACACTAAACTGTGGAATGCCATTCCTAAACCATAACAGTATAGTAGATGTAAATTCTTTGCCTGTGTGTAAGAAAGAACATATTAGATTTAAAGAGGATGGTCATTATTTTTGGTTTTCTTTTTTTACTTTTATCCCATGATACTCTACAGAGTAGCTATACTACTAAATATTATCTGGCAATACAAAAGGGGTTTCCAGGGAAATTATTTATGTCCTTTGGTTATAGCACCATCATAAAGGTAACTGGTACTGCTGATACATTCTCTCTCATTCTTTTCTCTCTAACAGTCATGTCCTGTTATAGGAAGGATATTGTCCACAGCATTTCTTTCAGATCCATCATTTAGAAATGCACAAGCAGCAATATATAAAATATTGCGAAGGAAGTGGATTTTGTGTATCTTTAGGAGATTTTTAATGGAAATTATATTAGATTCTTTTGCCTGTCTGGTAGTTTGTAAGACACCATTCTTCTTCCATTTCAGCTTTAGATTACGGTAGCCACTGGATGCAAGTCCAAAATCTTGTTTCAGCCTACACTCTCAGCCTTGACTTATGTGCTTTCTTTCAACCTAAGCATACAAAATTCTCGAGCAATTTAAATGAAACAGGAAAATATGTTTTATAGCATCCATTTCTCTGTGTTGAAGCCCTGACAGTCAAGAAATCTCCAGGGAGATATAAACTGAAATTCCATATTGCTGTAGAAAAAGCTGCAATTCTGAGATACTGTATTTAGAAAATAGGTCTGTTCATTGTAAACCTGTGAGCCACAGGACTCTGCTTATGGCAAGTACTATGAGGCATTCCACGGAGACATATAAAATATTTCAGTTTATTATAATTACAAGGGTTTTATTAGATTAGCACTGAAGTGCTTATTTTTTGTCTCTCAAAATATTTTGAATTTCTAAGCTTTAAATTAAAATATTTGTGCAAACAGCTCCATGAATGACTTATCCTCGTCATTCATTACTACCAAATTTTGGTGAGACTGGATTCAGTGAGAGCATATTCAAAAAGTGCTTCAGGTGTTGGTGTCTAGTGTGTCAAAGTGGAAGAGCCCAGTTCAACTTCTGTGTAATTTTAAATTAGGGAAAATCATAAAAGTTAATACATTTAGTTTGAGTAGGAAGAAGTATTACACAATAAGTCTGAAAAGTAGGTATTTTCTTCAAGACTTGTATCTGCTTTAGGAGGCAGATGACAGAAACTTCCACTATAAAGTTTGATCAGCAGAATTTTACCAGTCCTAGAAAAGTATACATCCACACTTCTTATAATCCAGTAGTTGCAGTGTTCATTGTTTCCCCGTGTGCATGCTTGGAGGAGATTATCAGTTATAGGCGGCCTCTAGTCACTTCTCTCACTCTAGTCACTCTGTGCTCCGTAAGGATGATTTACCTTGCTGTGAAGTAGCAGCTTTTCTTTGTTGATTTAACTCTGACCATAAAAACGGTGAAGCACAAGTAAAACACAGTATAATTTTAATTTCTTGTGATACTAATTTCCTTCATGAGCTTAAAAAAATCACCGGTCTATAATGCTATATAGGTTAGCAAATACATTAGTAGTATAGTTTGACTTTTGAGCATTAGTGAAACGTATCATAAATAAGATCATAAACAAAATCTTAAATGCTTATGCTTGATTACTGGAGTGTCTACCTGCAATGACTGTTTTCCTTGGAGAATGATAAAAAGAGTGGCACTGCCAAGTAGGTTATAAGAGTGAAGCCATTCTGTTAAAGATATTAATATAAAGGCTTATAGGATCAGACTAGTTTCTATCATGATATTTCTGCATATCTTGGATATGATAAAATGGCTCCACTGTGTGTTTTTAGAAAAACAGATGAAACGCTCTATTTTTTCCAGTACAGCTTTTTCTTATATTTTCTTTCATGTATTGGCTCTCCCTGTTCTGTTTCTAGTACACCATATTTGTTTCTGAGAACTGTATCTGACTGAGGTAGTAAGGATTGAAACATGGTGGTAAGACTGTCACACAAAATCATATTTAAACAACTTTCAACAATTGTTAAAACACACTGAAAGAGATATTGAAAAACTTACGTATTTTAGTCTTAATTTTCAGTTAGGAGTAGCTCCACAGACTGATTAGTCTTATTTATTAAAGTTTTTAATGTGATGTTGAAGTTACTGACACATATTTTATGTGATTTTATATTATGTTTGTGATCCTTTGGATTGATTGTTTGGGTCATTCCAATGACTAACCAAATTAGTACGCCAATGGGATTTTTAATAGACTAATGGAGTGGGCATTACCTTTCTTATTAGGGAACAATAACCACATACCATTTTAATATAAATTCATGTAAATTACATCTCAATATGCAAATATGTTTTGTCATTATTAATGCAGGTCTGTGAAATCAAACAGAACAGAAAATACTTAGATTTTGTCTTTAACTGTTCAAGGCCATAAAATAAATGAGGCATGGATATTGATTGTCTTCACCCTACATTATCTGCACAGGAACTATTAAGATTTTTTTATCTTCCTTTCATGCCTTATTTTCTCACACTATCTGATGAAGAGCTTCACTTAAACTATAATGTGCTACTGTCTTGAAAGTACATTTCTGTGGTACTAAAAAGCTATTGTTATGCATTACAGTCTTTTTACTGCTGTTTTTATTGTTGTGTTGCATTGTATAGAATAATAAAATTTTATAGTGCAGGAGTTACTTGTTTAATTAATTTTTACTTTTAAATTATATTTTGTCCCCTAGAAAAACTACCTGTAATCCTGACTTCAAAAAGCAGATAGCTCTGGATTTCAGCTTGTCGCACTGTTAGACTGTTATCAGTAATTTAGAATTATGGAACAGTCCACATTTTTTTGTCCTTTGGAAGTGTTGATAAAGTTTCAATACACACCTTTTTGGACTACAAATTAAAATGTTCCTTCTACACTGGTGAAACCATATTTTGATGCTACTTTGTTGAAATTCAAGTATCCTGGTAGATGAAAACTGATTTAGTGGCAAAAATCTTGTGGCAAGGAAAAGAAACAAAATGAAAATATTTTAATAAAAAAGAAATAAACAAACGAAAACCAACAACAATCTCCCCTGAAAATTAGTTTTTTCTAGTTAGCAACTACTTGCATACACTAAAATATTTAATCAAACGTATATGTTTTAATGTTCCGACTGCAGGAGGTGATAGAACTTAATCTTTGCAAACTACTTTGAGGTAGGCTACAGACTATAAACTCTTACTGTAGGCTCTGTAATTTGCTGTGCTCTCTAAGTACTTATCTAACATGCCCTTCAGTGCTGGATTCTAAAATATGTTACTGGTCACCTCTAGGTTATCACTAGAATTTTCAGAATGTAATCTGAAGGACTCAAGATTTTGAAGCAACATAAGGCCTTAATCTAGAAGAAAATTCTATAAACTGATCTAAAGGAAAAAGATGAGAGAGACATTTGAATTTATAAATGAAATCCCTTTCCTCTGTTGCTTTTTTTTTTTCCCTTTTCCTCTTCAAAGCACAGATATTTTGTTCTCATGTAATGTATCATTAGGTCTTCTATGCAACTTAAAAAACCAAAATCTGCACAGTTTGATTACAGGAAAAAATCTCTAGGCACCCCAACGAAGCTTGAATTCTGAACATGAGCTCTCAGATTTTCTAACACTTACCTCTTGTGGGCATTATAAAATCCCTGTCTATGAACTTTCCTGAGAGGACAATGGGTAAGTGTCCCTATTTCTCAGCCTTAGTTGGAACAACGTGATTTAACTTGGGTAAAGCTGGATTTTGAGCATGCAGATTTTAGGCTGCTTACGTTGGAGCACAAACTAGGATACTAGAAATTCCAGTGAGTTAGTTGTTCAGGTCCCTGAACTGAGGTACTCTCAACTGCTTTCAAGGTTAAAAAAAAAAAAAAAATGGCTATGAGTTGCTAATTCAATTATACCAAGAAAATTTTGTCTTACATAAGCTTTCTAAGTTAAACCAATACGAGGTTGGAATACATTTGTTTTGCTAGGTTTTCTTTCTAATAATTGTGTGTTTTACTTGCAAGGTCATTGCTGAATTTTGCTAGGTCTATCTAATATATGTGCATATGCATCACCGCTAAATTTTTGGAGAATAAACTCAAATTTTTCGTTGCCACAGACAGCTTCAAAACTGAGTTTGTAAAAACCCATTTGTTTTTATGCATGTTCAGGCATAAGATAATAATAAGCTTCAATTTTAGTCTCACAGATTCTGTTGTTGCTGAATCTTTATTTAATTTCTCAGGTAGATTTTTATCACTAAGAAAGATGAAATGGGTAGATGCAGGTGTCCTAAATCTCCATGTAGACTTTGTTATAGCCAGGTTATTTCTGTGTCTGAGTTGCTAAATTTATTCAAGACAGAAGTCCTCTACACCCCAGATATAATTTTTATTTAACTGCCCAAGGAGTTTGGTTTTGCTAATTGTATCAACATTTCCTGTCTGACTTTCACTGGAACTTGAAAACAGTTAATCATTAATCTTGACATATTAATGTCAAGAGTCATCTCTGTTGTTGACCAAAATGATTTACTTATCACAGCCCATAACTGTAGATCATGATTTCTAAACCTTTCATGATTCTTGGTTCTCTCCTGGATCCTTCCTTTCTTTTATAAATTTTCTTGAGAGTTAGCATTTCTTAATTAATATCAGCGGTCAATGTGTAAAAGTATTAGAAAAATATTGCACTTATTATTAATAATAATTATAACATTAGTATTAATATAATATATTATAACATATTATTAATAATAATCATAATAATATTATTGATACTAATAATAACATGTGAGTAATTATAGTTCTAGTATAATATAAATATAGTAAAATTTAATATACAGAAATATTTGTAACTCTTTTTATTAAAGAAATTTACGCAGAAAAAGAACAGAACAGAATGGAACTGAACTAGAGATGAAAACATGCAAAATATAAGAAAGTTTCCTGGTCTAGTGGAAGATGGTCCTTCTCATGACAGCAAAATTGGAACTAGGTGATCTTTAGGGTCCCTTCCGTCCTAAACCATTCAATGATGCTACAATTCTATACTGTTAAACCTGATTAGTTTTTAAATTCCAAGTGAAAATGTTCCTAAAGTCATGCACTGTCAATGTACTGTACACTTGGTACTCATGGTTTGTCCTACACGTTGCTAAACACTGTCTCTACATATACAAAACTATTATCTCAGAGTAGCTGTGCGTACAGTGTCACAGAGTGATGCAACTGTGTTCAGGGTTGGTGGCTGGGTGCTCCTTCGTTGTGGAGGTTGAGTTGATCAGAAACACCAGCCCAAGTGAACATGTAAGATCCCCTAAGTTGCTTCCTCTACTCAAAGAATTTATTTTCTAATAATTGTGTTGGTGTGCCATCAACAAGCTGCCAACAGGCTAGAAACAAGCACAACACACCCTGCAGAGGCATGAAGAGTTTAAATTGCCAGAAGAATCAACTTTTCATGGAGGGAATTCAAACATTGATGTGCATTTGATGGTGAAGTTCTCCCTTTTGATACTTGCATTTAAGTTATCTTGTCATTAACAGGAAATATTCATCTCAAAAATTAAGATGACTTTTTACTAACCAATTATACTTTTGCTTATGTTTTGATAGTGTAGAGCCAAAAAATCTCAAAATTTTATTTTCCCTACACAGAAGTCACCAACAATTTAAATGTAACATTTCTCTCATAATTATCTACAGGATAAAATGCTGGTTTTCCTTCCAGATATGCTATTTTTGAGTTGATAAGTTGAGAGAACACTGGAAGAAGGGTAAAAGTATTCAGTGAAATGAAGAAAAATTATTTTGTTCAGCTAGTATCATTGATATAGTCCTGAAGACAAAACCTGGCAAGTTAAGAAGATAAGGGTGATTCAAAAGGATAAAGAAGCATAAAATCCTAAGCATTCTAAGTAGATGAAAGCTGAATTTTGAACTTGACTTAAATGCAAATATGTAGTTGGACATTAAGATAGACTTGAGCACCATTCAGAGTACCTAGTGGAGGAGGCTAAAATAATCCATGTTTTAAAGACAATTTTTAGTTACTGTAGTACCTGATATAACAGATCAATGTTACATTACTACAGTATTAAGAATACTTAAGTTAATATAATTAAAATAATTAGGAATCTAAGATGACATCTCTAGCTGAAATAACCTTAACTTTTCTAGTTGAATGTAACTTATTGTATTTCTCTGTATGTGAAATGTAGGAACAACTGCTATCATCACTGCAGCAACCAGTATAAACTAAGGAGCCTGTTCAGAAAATCATTGTTGCACAGCTTGAACTGGTTGAAGTCTAAGACATCCCTGAGGAAGGGCTTTTTCAAAAATGCTCTGGTATCTTTTAGAGTTGTCATTGTGGGATATATCAGAAAAGGAAACATGAAAAATGCAAACTGTAAATGTGAGGGAAGCTTATTTTGTGCAGTGAACTATTTGGCAGTATGAGCTGTGAATGAGTAGAAATTTCTGCATCTGCCCCATCTACCATTTCCCCAAGGACAGAACAGTCACTACTCATGACTGCCTCCAGTGAGACCCCATACTTCACCGTGTCAGAGAATTTTACATCATTTGCACTTTCCCTATATTTCTAAGTAAAGATGATACCTCTTGGGATAAAAATAATGCACTTGTTTAGTAAATGGAGAGTGTAGCTAGGAGACAATGATAATCAGGAGTAAGAAGGTCTGAAATTTTAAAAGATAAGACCTGATTTAACATTCTGTGTAATCATACAAGTAAAATACATGTACATTTTTTTCCTCTGAACAAACTAGAAAGGGCAGATTTAACATGTTTGCTTGTAATTTTGGCATTACTAAGAACAGCATTTGATGTATTTTTTTTTCTTACCCCATGCTCTCCAACACAGTGTCAACAGCAGAAAAAGTTTGTAGTTGAGGTTTAATACCGCTTTTTAGAGTATAAGCTCCATAATATAACAAATTTTCTTAGACATTTTACTTGCGTTACAATGATTCATGCTATATGCCTGGTTGCCACAACAATATCTTGTTGAGTGCCTGCTTAATTTTTACAGATTCTTAATTTCTTCATTTATATTGAAACTCACTAGTTTTATCCCAAAGCTCTTTTCAAAATTCCTGCAGTACACAAAAAAGCACTTTATCAACCAATAGTTTCTTGACTTGCAAATAGGTACACCATCCTTATGGTGTAAGAATGTAATCTATTAGAGCAATAAAAGTCTCAACGCAAAACAATTCCAAGAAAAACATTTTTTATTAAATATATCTATCTATTTAAAGATACACTTGCATATGTCCCTTTCAAACACTGTTGATAAAGGCTCCATTTTTTCAGAAATACTTTACTGCTCTTGCTTTCTACTCCTCAGAAACAGAAATCCCAAGAACTGGTATATTTATCACAGGGATAAATTTCTTGACATTTTCTTGTTTCTAACAAGATTATTGTCATGTCAAATAGTAACTGGCTTTTTAGAATATGAAATCACAGGTAAGGAGGGCCTGTATTTCTGAAGTGAGGAACATTTTGCTGACAACAATAGAAAAACTAATTTACTGCTTATAGGTAATCTTTTTTTCAGTATTTTCTAACATTAAGTTGAATCCTTCACTTGTGGTCAAACAAACCATGCAAACCATCTGATTCTTCTATTAAAAAATGAGTGGGTTCCTACATGAGATCAGTTTAATAAAATGCTTAGTTTTCAAGCCCACTGCCCTTAGGGTCTTTATTGCATCTTATTCAAGTCATAAATTGAGGCTGCATTTCAGTTATGGGTAGAGTCAGCATCTTATCCTTGCAGCAGAAATCTATATGTGTGCACAGCAACCTTTTAGAAAATATGCCATTCAATTTTAACGTAATGTTGTGCGGAAGAGCACTCCATTTAATGCATGCATTTTGACATATGATTTTTGACACTTATTTTGGTAGTGGTGGGAATGTCAGACTGCAGATGCATGCCAGTCTGTTAACTGGTTAATAGCTTAATAGTAAATTTACTGCTGAGAGCTGCTGTTTCTGCAGGTGCCATCTCAATTTTTTCTGCGTCACACAATTAAAATCAAGACTCAACGTTCTTTGATTACACTAAGAAATTATGTTTGTTTATAAATAGTCCCTTTGAAATGAATAGGTGTTTAGTGAGTAAGATAACAGATTACTACTCAACATTCCTAGTTGTAATAAGGTAAAAAAATAAAATGACAGCATAACAAATAAAAATCTCAAAAATTCAAATTATGGCTCCTGATTCAAATGCTTATCATGTCCTCAGTATTTTTCACATTGCTCTCTGGTAAGATATTTCTGATTTCTCAGCTAGGAAGGCACTTAAACAACTTAGCAAAAATGTGATTTTTTCACCCTGAGAATTTCTTTATTTGTTCAGACCAGATGTTAAGCTCAGCAGTAGTCTGTTTCCAGTATTGTTAAGGGAAGGTGAGGATTCTTTTATTAAATGAGTAACCTCTTGATTCCAAGACTGGCAGTTTAAAGATCTGAGCTGAATGTCACCTGTACATTTAATAAACTTTTAAAAGTCATAAGCAGTTATCTTATTTCTTAACCAGTCATATCTTTACATCTTTATGGAAAAATCTGAAATATGGTTTGGTATTGAGGATCTCTACTGCTGGGGGTTTTTTGTTTGGTTTTGTGTATTTTTTTTCTTTATCTCCACAAAGAAAAGAAAAGAAAGAAAAATTCTAGTAGTGCCAGTATATACTCTCATTCACCTAAGGTGCTAAAAACTCTGGTTTACCTCATGAATTAATTCTGAATTATAACACATATTTCTGGAATGACTGATTACAGACCTTTTTAAGGGCTCGCAGTCTGTACTACTGCTGTCTCTTGACTCTGCCACCTTTCTGGGCTCTGAGGGGTTTGGGATTTTTTATTTCATTACTTTCTGATCCTTCTGATCTCTTCTTTTAGTCTGATCAATTCCAGTCACATATTAGGAAGAGATTTGGATCTTTTTCTATTTGCAAGAGTTGTACTAAGTATATTCAGGAACAAATGAGTATTAATTGGCCTCAGAGACATGTAAACTTTAAAATAGATACCAAATATGATAAAAACGTGGATCTGGAACAGTGCTTCCATTAGTGCTATTAGTCTGGAGACATTACGGTTTATGTAGACCATGTAAGGTGGTTACCCAGATGTGAGGACTGGTGCTGTATCTGTTTAGGCCACTAGAAGAGTATCATGCCAGTTATGTTGTATCTTTGCATAGGTGGTTATAGTGAGAGAGCGGGGGGAGGTTTCTACAATGAAACTTTTCTTTAGAGGAAACAGATCTTGAGAAAATGCCTCAAATGCCAGTGCTTGTGAAAGAGAATGTAGAAAAATAAATAAAACTAAATAATATAGAATAAGTAACATTCACAGAGTTACAAAGCTACTGAAATAAGAATTTGCTGAACTACATGCCACAGTAGTAAAGCAGCAGTGTAATAACAAGTCAAACTAGGCAGGAAAATATCAGAACTATTCTCATATAGTCATAAACTATACCAAAAAGAATAATGTCCTTCCACAGTCTAAGTTTGAGCCCACACTGAGTACTGCATCCAGCTCTGAGGACCCCATCATAAGAAGAACTTGGACCTGTTGAAGTGAATGCAGAGAAAATGATCTGAGGGCTGGACCACCTCTCCTAGAAAGACAGGCTGAGAGAGTTGGAGTTGTTCAGCCTGGAGAAGACAAGCATCTGGACAGACGTTAGAGCAATACCTAAAAGAGGCTGCTTATGTTGAAGAGGGACTTTTTAGAGGGCCATGTAGTGATAGAACAAGAGGTAATCGCTTGAAACCAAAGGAGAGTCATCCAAAATTAGGTATAAGAAAGAAGTGTTATACAATGAGGGTGGTAAAACACTTTAACAGGTTTCCCAGAGAGGTAGTAGATGCCCTATCCTTGAAAACATTCATGATGAGGTTTGACAGGACTCTGAGCAGCCTGATCTAGTTGAAGATGTCCCTGCACATTGAAGAGGGATTGGACTAGATGACCTTTACAGGTCCCTTCCAACTTCTCCCTTCCCCCTGCCCCAAGCTATTCTATGATTTTGTGAAATAGCATAAGCTAATGTTTTAATTGTCAAGTAAAATGTACTTGAAGAAACATCTCTCCTTCTTTGAAAGCAGTCATGGTTTCCATATTAGACTTTACCTAAAGCATAGAAATCTCAACTGTTTGCTCTGAATACTAGCAATCAATGTTTCTGCTTTTCTTTTTCCCCCCATTGTTTTTCCTGCAGTTTGACTACCTCAATTTTGTGGTTTCACTGTACATTGTATTTTTATTAGTAAAATTTTTAGAGAAAATGATAAGGCATGTGCTTTTAGTAAGAATATGCCTTTTTGGAAATCCTGGCAGTCTTTAGGACAGGATGTGATAGGGGAGGGCAGAGGGAGTTTCTGTTTTATTTTTGATGAAAAGTACACACTGAAAGCATGGCATAAGGTCATAAAAATTGAACTACCATTTCTTGTGTATCCATATGATAACTTTACTTCCAGGGTTTATCTTCTTTTTTTGAACTATTCTTTACTTTGTGAATAGTTTAATTTTATTTTATATTGTTTTATTTGTTGAGGGTTGTGTTTTTTATTTTCTTATCAGATTGATATGAAGATAAAAAGTCTGTATGAGGGACACAAGTCTGAAAAATGAGCAGTGCCAACCTGGTAAGTTTTGGAGTTTTTTCCACTGGTGATGGTTTTTCCATCAATGTTCTCATTTATGTTTGTAGCAAGATCTCAGTAACTGTTGGTTTTATTCTTGATGTAATATTTCTGTGTTAATGTGTTAAACTTTGTCTCCTGTGTTAACAAGACACAAGTGGCCAGTATCTCAGTAACATTTTGAGATGCAGTTTTGTCATGGATTCCATGATTCAGTCCCCAGCCAAAGTAGTTAGCACATAAACAAAAACCCCACAACAAACACAACTGTTAGAGAGGATCAAATTGTAATTTTAAAGCTATTACTTGCTTTAAATGTTTGCTTTGGGTGAGTTGTCCTTTTATGAAAGACCTATCTGTGAAAAGGTTTTCCTGCCTAGGAGAAAGTTGGTGCAACCAAAACAGTGTTATCTCTTTTGAGAGAAAAAGTAGTTTGAAATTTTTAGAGACAATAGTGTCTATCTGCCCAAAGTAAGTGGAACCAGCCCTATTATTTTTTATACTCTAAGACATCAGCATTACACACAACCTTTAGCTAATAATGTGATGGGAAGTGGTAAGATAGTTTTAGAAATTAAAAAATAATGGCAGCATTTAATAGAGTAATGCTTTCAAGTTTATAACCTGAAAATAGAAACCCCCTTTCCTCCCAGTATCAGAGATCTGACACAGTATAAGACCTTGTGGCCTAAGAATGGATTTATATATTAAATTTATCAGCAAAGAAATACCTAATAAGGGGTTGCAGATTTCTGTCAATACTGGTCTAATCTTATCTCCAATTTCATATATATGCGTAAGTGTACTCACTTATATATCTATGTATGTATTTTGCTATCTACCTATCTATCTATCTAAGATAAAGGGATGATACATATCCCTTACTTGAAGGTAACACAACAGTTTTCTGAGTTTGACTATCAGTACTGACAATTCAATCAGTAATGTCTCACCATTGCCCTCCTTTGAAAGCATATCATGTGGTAGCAAAAAAGAAAATTCAAAATTCTTGTAAGCTGCTATAAGAAGCCTGAAAGAAAGAAAGGGGTTGAAAGCTGGGGAAAATCATCCTCCCTTGTTGCCCCGACAGACTGGGTTCATAAATACGCAGAGGTAGGTAAGGGCAGGAGAGCAACAATGAATACACATCCCAAATGACACTCATTGTCCTTGTTACCATGTCCTTGTTATGACATGCTATCATGTCATATGTGACCACATGCCTCGTACACCCTGGGAAAGGACCCTCTCCCTGCCACCCCTTACCCCCTGCACGTGGTGTGAGGTGGTATCAAATGATCCCAGGGTCCTGACCATGCCTCCTCTGCCCTTCTGGTGCCTGCAAAAATTAACCTTGTCCTGGCTGTAACTAAGACACTTCCTCAAAAAATTAAGGTTCATCGACTTTCTTGTGATCACTGGGAGGTGGCAGAGATGTAGAAAATATTATAGAGAAACAGAAGGAACATTACTTTATCACTTACGAAGAATATTTCCTTTCCTGTTAGATCAACCTACTTATACTGTTTGAGCTCTCCAAACCGAATTGTAAGTCCATTAATATTGTAACACTGCTGACTTAAAACCACCTCCTGTCCTACAAATACAGTCAGTGTCACTTTCATTTTTGACTCACTGGGATTTATTTTTTCTTTTGCTGGGTTCCCAGAATCTCACTTGGACTACATAGAGTTATTTGCAATTTGTCTCCTTACACATTTATGACGAAGTTGCTGATTCTGGAAATTGCATATAAACGCACGTAATGGAGGATGGTCTCCTATGGGCTCCTGCAAGAGCTACTTTTCCTTGGGTGCATTTGTCTTGCTTTGTTTCTGCAGGTCCAAGAGCACTTTTTGATCCAAGTTTAGACTTGCCCCAGAACTTGGGATTTTCTTACCTTAACATCACCACCTCTTAGTCATGTTTCAGGTAGCACAGGAACAGAATGTTTTTACTTCAATACCTTTGAATTGCCAGCTGTTCAGTCCTCCTTGAAACTTTCTACCCTCCAGAAAGTGAAAATACATCTAGAGTATATCTTTACAGGAGGAAAAACTTGTAATTGTTTTATGCAGAATAGATAATTGTGTAAACTTGCCTGCATGCCTCACTTTAGGGTACGTCTAGAATGTACCTTTTAGAATTATTTTGAAAAAAAATTTAATATTTAGAATTGTTTTAGTGTTCTGAAGACTTTGTGTCTTCTACAGTTAGATGAAATGAGTACATTGGTGAATAACAATAATAGTAAAACAATCTTCCTGTAACTGGTCTTCTGCTTTGATTCCCATCAGATATAAGATTTTTGGTAGTTGGTTTGTTGGTTGTCTGGTTTTTATTCATGAGGGTGATTTGATACTGAAGCAGATTTCTCAGAGAACTTATGAACTATCTGTCCTTGGAGGTGTTAAAGAATAAATTGGACATGATCCTGAGCAGCTTGATTTAAGTAGATCATAGAGGTCTATTTTTTGAGAGGAAGGTTGGACTAGATGACCTCCAAAAGGTGCTTCCTTTCAAATTATTTCTGTAGATTTGTGATTCTATGGTTAGCATTATCCCTAAGAAGTGGGAGCAGAGCCTTATCAACTGTTTGTCTCAATTGCACTAACTGCTTCAAGAAATTAGTTATGAAATTTTGATGAAACTCACATGAAATGTCAGTAGATTTAGTTTGGGGGAATTATCAAGGGACTTAAACTCTGAGGAAAAGTAGTTCAGCTTTGAAAAGACCAGATGCACTTAGGTATCAAGATTTTGCACAACCATAAACAAACTTTGGATATACATATTTGAAAATCTGTTTATGCACTGGCTAAAATCCTTTGGGAAGTCTAAAGTTGAGCTAAAAATTGAACTGCAAACATCTGAGATGCCTTCTTATTTCTCTTTTAGTCTGGTTCTTACTGTCATCTTTTCCAAAGATGGTTTATAGTAACTGATATGCAACTTTAAAAGTTAGTAGTATGGTTAGTTTAGTTTGCAGCTGTACTTGTTTGTTGTTTTACCTAAAGGAAACCAAGAAAGACTTTATGGGTGTAATTTCCATATCTTCCAAGAGCAGAATAGTAGAGTACTGTCTCACTGTGACAGATACAATGATCAAGGCAATAATTCATCCTTGGCATAGTTTACTAGAAGAAAAATGAATTGCATCAGAGATAAATTTAGCCAATTCATGTTTAAAGGAAACACTGAGTAATTTGATTGAAAAACTATCCCACTCCGCAAAAGTGCTTCATTACTGGAAAAGCACCAGTCTTAAAAGCAGTACTACCAATAAGTCATGGAATAGGTAGAAAGTATTGCTATTGACTCATTAAGCCCTTATTTTTAGCTACTTGAAAATGCCATCTAATTTTTGTCACTGTATTCTCTTCCTGCCTGTATTAAGAACTGTTAACTTTTTCCCTGACCTTGATCTTCTTTCGGCATTTCTGAAACAGCTTCGTTTAATAAGGAATTTATTTGCAGCTGTAACAGTTATTTAAAGTCATTAGCTTTTTGCTATCAATGTGTTTTTAAGCATGCTAATTGGAAAGGGAAAGAAAAGATGATTTGGGGAAACTGCATCAGTATACTGCATACTATAATTAAGTATAGCATATTATTTATTTTTGCAGTGTAAACAATTACTATTAGTTTTGTGAACAGTATTTCAAACATAGTCTAACATTAAACATTCCTAGGAGAAATTAGAATTTTTCATCTTGATATATCTATTGTCTTTTGACATACAAAAAATTTATATCACATTAGCAATCAGCATCATCAAGATGAAATCTTGTTTGTTAATTCCATATTCTACTTTGAGAAAATAGAAGTAGTAAAGTTAGGTGTCTTTCCACAGGTATGGGCATAGTTTTATAAATAGCTTTTACACAGGGAAGGAACCTATCTGAGAAAGTGCTGTCCTGAGCTGGTTTTTATGTATACCTTAACTCTCTTGTGTTGTTCTGTCTGGGAAAAGATTCCATTTAGTGTGAAGGTCTTTCCCCAGACCAAATGTTACTGTGATTCTTCTGGGTGTTCTAGAATTGTACCCTGTCATTAGTTCAGATGAAGTACAAATAGGACTCAAGAAGAGTAAATGTTACTGGAGCTATCATATCACATCCCTTAGCTGAAAAGTGTTGAGTGAGTCTACTTACTATATCTGCACTAACTATATATCTCTTTAAAATCAATTTCACAGGATTAGAATCATATATCTAAATTCAGATTCAAGATCTCCTTTTACTCCCATATTGGTAAACTGAGTGGTGTTTGATCTAACTCTGGAATAAAGATGCATGTCCTGTTCATGTCACTGTGTTATTTCAATATAGCAGCTACCAGACACTTCTTTTAGGTTGTTGTGCTTCTTCATATTAACTTTCAGAAGATACTTGTAGAAGTTTCTCACTTAGTATGTGTTATCAGATTCAATTTGATCAGATAAGATAAACCACTTCAGGATAGCAGTTCTCTGTTTCCTTATTTTAATGAAAATTTCTAGGACTTTTCTTGCATTTTCAGATACTTTAGGAGCTGAGGGATCCCAGATTTTTCAGATTCTTTATTATTTCAGGTTTGTTTCTTCATATCAGTTTTCTCTAGTTGTCCATGAGACATCTCTGGCAGTGAAAGTGTTATAAAATCAGTGGGGGACAGATTGTTCTTTGATCTGCTAATTTAGTAGAGGGATGAAAAGATGTTTTTTGGATGCTTCAAAAACAGTAGGTGTGGGTGGGTGGAAGGGTAATGAAACATAGGGAGAGCACAGGAACTCAGAAAGTAGGGCAGGGGTTGTAGTAAGAGAAAGTGAAACAGAATACAGCTGGAAAGAGAATGAAGATGACTATCAAAATATTGCAAAGGTGGTGAGAAAGGGAGAGAGAAAACTGACGTTAAACGGTGTGCGGTGTATCTTTGGTATGTGATTACTTCTTCAAATTCACATTTTTCTGTGTAGTAGTCCTATCATAAACATCTTAAATCAAAACATCTTAGAAACAAGCAAATGAAAAATTCTTCCTAAGTTACATAGCAGTATTTATCCATTCCCCTCCCCTTAAAAAATGTATCCAGATTCATGACCCCTGTCCAACTTGTGCTGAATCTGTAACTCACCAAAATAAACAATGTCAGCATTCCCTTCCCCAATGTCATAAGAAATAAATTATTCTCTTCCCTTCATAATATTTTTTTTTGTTTTGGAATACCATAAAGATTTTTTTATTAGTAAGTGTTACCCATGTTAATTCTTGGTCTCTTTGTTCAGCTGATGCCCCTTTCTGAAGGAAGAGTTTGTGATGTTCATGAGATAGGATAATAAGCTAATTCTGGACTTTCATCAGACCACAGAACACTGGAGAAGGTCTTCTGGAGCATTAACAGTTCAGAAACACAGGCATCATGATATTTGTTTTAACCCCCCACTTGCCTTAGCTCACGCATTGTCCTTACACAGTTTTACCCTTCATTTCAATTCCATCTGTAGGGAGAGAAGTTTAGCAAATTCACTGAATCCTTCTTGTTGAACTGTCTCCCCTAATAAAGACCTAATTAAAGCCCTGTGAAAACAGGTCTGATTCAGGGAAATTCATTTTACTTTTAAGAATTTCTTCTTATTTTGTGGGGTTGGGTTTAAACCTTAGGTTATTCTTATACGTCACTTCATGTTCTTGAACTATATCCAGTCTTCAACTGGTTTGGAGAAGTTCTAAACCTCTAATTTAATTAAGTTCTGATGAACATTTCCATGTAATGCATGCGGAAAAGAAAGTCCCATTGAGGGAATGGAGTGTTCCTGGTTTAACAGTGCTCTTTACTTTTAATAAAGCTGTTCTTCTAAGCAGAAAACTTTCTATTATGTGAAATTGCAAAACCTTTTTGCAATCTATTATTATATCTCCATTGCTAAGAGTATGCCTTATAATAAAATAAGATTCAATTCAAAACTTCACTATTCAGTGCTGGAAAGGAAAGCATGTCTTGACCTGTGCAGCAGTAAGTTAGGGTCCACAGTCTTATTTGTGGACATAACATGTGTGTAAATGTACCTCTTCTGTAAGTTCTCATTTATTACTACTTAATTTCTACCTTACAGTTACTGGCACTGAACACACCTCCATAATTTGCTTATGCTTTAATGACTTTTAAATAATAATAATAGCAAATAATTTAAGAATAGGCCACCCGTATAGATTTTATTTAATTGTGAGACAGTGCCTCACTCATACTAGAAAAAATCATTTATTAGAAAAAAGTCCTAGATCCCTTTATACTGCAAAGTATAAAAATACATTTGATGCCTCAGGTATACGCCACATGGTCAATGAACTGAGTTTAAGGATGGTTGAGTTTTCTTTAAGAGGGATAGGCTTATCAGTTCATAAATATATGCTACAACAACTTGTCCAACAAATTTCTCCCAGTATAGAGGAAATCCTGAAAAACACTGCTCAAAACTCGTAATTATGGTCCTCTTTGTAATTTTCCTTGTAAAATATTCTGGTTGAAATATGCTTTGTTATACCTTACCAAGGCAGTTAATTCTTTTCAAAGATAATGCTTAGCTGAGTTATATTGTTAATCAAAATCTATGCCTACAGAAACCATTCCTACAGGAAAAAAAATGTAGAAATGGTAAAAAGGAAATTGAAACTATAATACAAAAACTGTTTGCCATGTTGATCTTTTTTTGTTTTAACTGACAAAAAAAAGGTTTTATTTTCAGCACTGAGGCATAAATTAGTTCTCTGGATGTGAAGATGGCAATATTGAAGGCAGTTAATGACAAGAATATATTTTCATAATGCAATGTGTTAATATATCAGTATGTTAAGATTATTATTCAAGAGTCCTATATGTTAAAATATTTAATTAAAGTAACTTTAAAACATTTTAACTAAAGTAACTTTAGTCATGCTGTCTCATGACTTGGTGCTAAATCTGATTTATTCTTTGTGGAGGAGACATAAGCCTCTTCTCACATTATAATGTATTTGTATGAAGAAAAGGAATATTTTACAATCTTTATGACAAAAAATTAATCTCACTATTACTGGCCAAAGTGTTATTTCAAAAACCATTTTTTTCCAATAGTATTGCATAAAAAAGCAGATAAGATGTTGTTTGCCAAAGCCAAATGTAATGAACGAAGAAAATGGGGAAAAAAGATATATGCAGCAGGACAGAGAAGAGACATGGCTTGGATGAAGAACTCTTAAATGCTAAATTCAGTATTGGCATAATGAGGAATTTCTGTGAGGTTCTTTTTGAATGTTTTGTAAGCTGCCAGGAGTAGCAGCTACTTTTTCTGTCACAATAAAAAATATTCTAACCTCCCCAGAAAAGCTTTTAATAGCACAAATATTTTTGTCCTGGTCCTTACCCCACCCTTCTAAAAAAAGCCTAGAGTGCTTTGTATATATTGAATGGCATATTACTGCAAGGGCTAAGGGAAAACTAACCTCAAATCAAGAGCAAGAGACGTGTGGGCAATCCATATGAAAAACCGGCACGAAAATCACTGATGTTCCAGAGCTGCTGCATAAATGGAAACAAGAGTGAATCATGAGGAGAGAGAACCATCTTGTTAAGGCAGGGAGCCCATGTATGAATATATTCTCAGGTAGTCCCATATCTGTTTGGGCATAGGCCTTACATCACTTAGATCACTTCTGCTTGGTTTAGTAAACCCTGTCCACTACAAGGGCAATCTGAGAAGATACAGAAGATATGAGAGCTGTTCTTGGCAAATGTCAAATCCTGAAGTCCCTCATGGAATCATGATTCATTTAAAACCATTACCCTTTGTCCTATCACAAGAGATCACCCTAAAAGGTTTGCCCCAGTCTTTCTTACAAGCCTCCTTTAAGTATTAAAAGGCCACTATTAAATCTTCTTGTAGTCTTCTCTTCACTTGACTAAACAACTTCAGATTTCTCAGCCTTTCTTCACTGGGGAGGTGTTCCATCTCTATGCCATTTTTAAGCATTCCAATTAACTATATTAAGACTTTAAACTGTCAGTTCTTCTCTTTCCTCTTGTTTCACTTTACTTATCCCCTAATCTTCCCTCTCTACGTTTGTGGCTCTTGGTCAAAGACATCAAGCATTACTCCTGCTGTTTCTTTTCATGCTTAAGGGACATTTCAGGACATTCCAAGTAAAGTTCATTTTTCTATTCACAGAACTATTTTTTTTTTTCCCTTAATCTAGTGCAGTCTCTTGCAGGAATCTCTTTCCTTTCTAATGGACCATATCATAATCAAAATTACAAATCTGCCTCACCTAAAAGTAAAATAATTAATTTAGTTAATGCAGGACTGGATTGATAATGTGTAATAATTATGGCTAATGTTTCACAAGAGGCAATAAATATGGATAGTAAGACATACAACAGCCATTTTCAGTAATGTGAAACCCACAGAATATATTCCCTCTATCTCTTCCAGTTTTTTCATTATGTAAATTTATCCATTTAAGGCTATGCAGCTGTTGTCAGATTAAAAATTTATCTGCAGCCTACCAAGATACAGCAGAATTTTCCAGCAGTAAACTTCACAGAGGGGAAACAAATAAAATTAATAAAATCAGAATATTCATTGGAAATAACACATCAATCCTTATGAAACTACAGACATCTAAAGCATATACAAACATACCTACATTCATGAATGCATGCATTTTTGCTTTTGTAAAGGACCAGCTGCTCTCTAGGGTGGGGATGTGCCTTTAGGAAGCTGATCAGAGTCCATTTCTTCTCTGCCCATTGATTGTGGGAAAAGTATAAAATAAAACAAGTATCTTATCATTATGCATTATTATGAATTTCAAATCTAATGTTAGAATTGTATCTGAAGTATATAGGCAAAATCCTTTGAGACTTTTCACCAGCATGTAATTTCATTAGAATTCATTAAATCGCTGTATAGAAAAAGAAAAGGAAAAAAAAAAGCAACCCTGGGGAGGATTGTTCATTTTAGCTTTTTTTTTTCTTCCTTTGAATTATACACTTGCAAGATTTTTTAAAATATTTCTATCTCGTTTTTCATCATGGTTTGCATTGCCATTTCCAATGTACTGCCAGTAAGGCAGCATGATTTGGTCTAAAATTTTAATCAATATATTCTCAAGTTCTAAAGAAGTACAAGTGTAGCTTTGTATCTTATCTGTACACTCTACTGAATGTGTTTTATTTCTGTTAAAAATTATGCATTTATATGGCTGCTAAACTCTGAAGGATTGTCACATATTAAATATTTGCTGCACTATCAAAATTAAATCCTTCTCTAGGTCTTGGCATGCCAAAGCATTAACATTTGACTGCAAAAGTTCAATAACTTCACAGAGTTTTGCAGAGTTTTGTTTTGTTTTTTGTTTTTCTTCTTATTGCACTGCTGTTATGTTCAGACAATGCTGAAATTTGAGGAAACTCTATGTAATCTCAATATTAATATTCTCTGCATTCTATTTTTTGCCTTTGTGTTGAATGTCAATTCCCCTGGAACCTAAGACAGCTGACTGAGTCACAGTGCTAATAGTGATTAACACTTGGACTGTGTGATGTGTAATGCAACCCTTCCATAATACTCCATCTTCTAGAAAGAGAAAAATTTGAGCATAAGTAGTCAGGGAGTCTTTTGACAGTCGTTTGTGGCTTCAGATTTAAGGAAGTTTTTCCTGTGCTACAGTAGCGAAAAAATGGCTTATATTTTTTGAATGGTGTGTTTATAGAAATTCAGGATATTGAGGGGCAAGGGACTTGATTTCACAAAACCGACTTTGTAGTAACTCCTCTGCATTTCTGTTCAACTTTCATTATTTTTTTAAGAAAACAGCAAGTTATCTGACAAGTTTAATAGGGTTGCCAAGGAAAAAGAGGGTGTTTGATTGTTTGTTTCTTTGTTTTAGGGAGGCATTTGAGGCAAATACTTAGCTCAATTCTTGTACACCTCAGCATACTCCTTCCTTAAATTGAAGTCAGGTTGTTTTATTGTAGAGCATAAGAGCTCCAGAGAAAGCTGCTTCATTTCTGGACTTGAGCAATGAAATTGTGCAAATTTCTGCAATGGGACATCTTGGAGACAGACATGAATTTTGTTTTATAATTCTGCAAGTATTGGGCTATCCATGCCCAGTATGTTTTCTAGTATAAGCTGGAGAAGATGAAAAAAAAGTGGGAGACAGAAAAAAACCCAACTATGAATCTTTAAGAAACATATATTTGGAAATTACCTGATTCTGTTATTCCCTTTCGAAGTACAGAGGTTCTGCTGTGCATCCAGGATGAACTACCATGATGTTTGGCTTAAATGGTATCCTAGAACTGATTAAAAATTGCTAGAGATTGGCAGAAGACAACAGACTGACTTAAACAGGAAGACTGTGATATTTTTGCAAAAATATTTTAATGTATTTTTTTAATCAGAAAGCTATTTAAGCAGCCACTTTCTGATTAACATTGTCTATAGCATCAATTTAGATGAGTAGGCAGCAGTTAGACACACTTGTCTTTTATTTCTGTATGGGTAATATCTATAAACTGTTGATTCTATGACCTCTTCTGAAACTGAAGGAATTATTTTTAAAGTTTCACTTTCCAAACTATGCAAAACCAGTAGTGAGGCCCAGGGAGAACGTCTGCCATGTCTGTAGAAATTACTACATTTGGCAAAAACATTTTGACAAAACCCTTTACTGCCTGTAAGTGCTGATTTTACATTTTCACAGTGCACCTTACAGAATTTTGGCACCATAGTAAATATAGAAATATTTTGTCATCTCTATGAATGACTTGAAGTGATAGACTACAGAGTATGATATTTGTCCTTAATCACAGGTATAGCTTTCCTTTGGCATTCTTGCCAGCTTATTTTTCAGGCTTTATGAAGGGCCAGCAAATCACAATTAACTTTTCAAATAAGGCCACTCAGGAGGATCCCAGCAACTAAAATTAGACCATAAGTTAAAATATCTTGCCTCAAAACCTGATTTTCTTTTGCTGCTACTAATGTCAATAATAAACCTCAGGGCCTTAAGCTCTCTTCTCATTTACAGTTTCTCTTCTTCTCCCCTCTGAATAGTGTGTTCCAGATGAATCCTCAGACTAAACCCACTGCATTTCTTTATTATAACAGACTGCAGTGCAACTTCAGTAATTGCTAGAGGCAGCTAGGCGCCAGTGTTTAAAGTGCTGTGTGTGGAAGCAAAGCCTCCTGACAATGCTCTAACTATTCTCCTGTTACAACTTTATGGCTGCAGTTCTTTTAGAATCAGGGCCATGTTTTTCGGTGAAGTTCTTTCTTAAAGATTCTTTTTTGTGTTTTGTCTTCTTTTTTGTTTTTGTGGTACTTTTGAGTGTTCAAGTAATACTGTTATCATATGCTGCCCTAATGACATTTCTGTAGGAAATGAGTATTTGAGTCAGGTCAGAAGTAAAAAGTCTATTTGCAAGCATTTTTTTGTTGGATTGGTTTGTTTCCTGTTTGTTTGTTTGTTTGTTTTTCTGATTAGGAGTCTTTTTTTGTGTGCCTATCTCAGCTGGTCCAGCAGCTCATAGTGAGATGTCATTCACTCTTCAAAAGTGTTGTTTTAAACTAAAAAAAAAAAAAGACCCCCTTGTTAAATGTGGAGGATGCGTAGTTAAGGTGTAATCTTATGAGCAGCCTTTCTGCCCTTGAACTACTTAGTTCTTTCAAGTTCAAACTGAAGCGTGGAGTGGGTGTGGTTCTGCACTACTATTTTCTGTATTTTAAACAGGGAAGAAATTATAACATGGTGTTTTAATCTATGAAAATGGGAATGACCTGAAGGGCATTCATCTTATAAATACTAGAAATAGTCAAGCTGAAGTTAGCTTCAGTTATCTACAGTATTGAGTTATGAAAATAAAAATAATCTGAAATAAATTCAAACACCAGAATCCCGTTTTCTTAAAAATGCAAATATCTGGCTTCAAATGTATTTCATAAAAAATTTTTCCTTTTTTATGTTTATGATTTATGTGACTATAAATGTAGTAAAAACACAGACTTCAGTTCTGCAAGCACCTGAACTCTTCTGCATTACCTCTGGAGATATAATTCCATTAGTATATGTGCACTCCTTTATTATGTATGGATTTGAGCTGTCATGAAATCATTCACAGTTGACTTGAGCTGGAAAAGTTGAGAGGTGCCACTCTTGAGCAATAACGGCATAAGTTGCAATACACAGATTTCTGAAATGACAGGTTCCTCTTTCTAAATGCAAAAAAACCTTGAGGATTAAGATACAATTAGGGCATACAAATACATTGAAAAATTCTGAATATTTTTCTAAGAATATTCATTTTTTAACTTACCTTTTCCTTTTTAAAAAATTTAGAAAAGGAACAAGCATAGTCATTAGAACTGGCACCAAATTATTTTGAATTATTTGTAAATATGTTTGTCTCTTAATTTTCAGAGAATATTCATGGTTACTTATTTTTCACCAAGTAAAAGTTCTTTAACTTGATTCTTCCATGTTTAGACATCACCAGCTCTAAGAATGTAGGTGAATAGCTTTTATTTGAGGGATAATCAGTGTTAAGGCTTTTTTAATGGAAAAGCTGCCGAAGTTGGTTTTTAAAGACTCCACTGGCTTTGAAGGGCTCTTTTTCTTATTTTCCAGGCTTGAATTAGATGTGTTTAGCTGGGCACAGTACAGAGGTAAAGGTGAGTTTTAAGGCAGCCCCTTACGGTCTGGTCACATACTGCTCCACAGCTCCTCTTTCAGCTGACCCTGCTTAAGGTACCCTGCTAGTTTTCCTCATTGTGAATTTTTCTGACTCTGAAGTGACCGAAGTTAACCAAGGGAAAAAAAAAAAAACAATCCTTGAGAATTACTTTGTCTGGGTTGTGTTCTACCCTTAAAAAAGAAGGGCTTTTGCTTGTGCATCTTCACCAAAAGTTTGAGATCAATATTTATTTAGTGTTAAATTCTGATAGATATCAAGCATCCTAATCCCGAACCATTAAAGTCCATTTGCCCAAGTAATTGCTAAAGTCCGATGGATCATGTGTATTTCTGAACCTCAGAATTTTTTAAGAACTCGCTGTATTTGTCTCCAGATATGAACACTCTGAGGTATCATTTTTGTCAGTGAATATCTATATGGGAATTCAGCCTTCACATATAGTCAATTTATTACTATTTCATTATAAGAACTAATTTTCAAAGGCTTAACTAAAACATACGTAGTGTTGAAAGTCTCAGTTTTCCTAACAAGGGGAACATAGTAAACACTGTTGTTTAAAATACTACATATAATAATAATGTTCATTCTCACGGAAGAAAAAATAACTACAAAAATGTAGATTTAAATCTTGGAATTAATTATTTGGTGGGTTTGCTTCTTTGTTGGTTGATTGGTTTGTTTGTTGGGTTTGTTTTGGGGCTTTTGGTTGGTTGGTTTTTGTTTTTTTTTTTTTTGTTTCTGTTGTTTTTTTTTTTTCCTTTTGCTGCAGAGTTTTATTAATATAAATAAAAATTAGAGTTATGATTCATAAAAATATCTTTCATGAGTATTTCATAAATTTAAGATGAGTTATTTCTAATAATAACTACCTAACAACACATTTGTGATTTCTCCATCTTTCAAAACTGCCACGATATTTTGTATTTTGAAGCATGTTTTAGTCTAAGCATTGTCATATTCCTGTATTGGTTCATAAAAGATGGAATTTATGGTAAATATGTAGAACTGTTCAGCTGTTTCTGCTACAGCAGCATGTTTGGTGGGCTACCAAATAGCTTTATAATACAGTATAATTATTTTGGGTTTATAGACAAATATAAATGAGTGATGTGCAAATTAAGCAATAATCTGATTCGCACAGTCAGATGAATTTCTGAAGTTGTAGATTTCAATATACCTTCTGCCTTTCTACTCTGTGAAAGCCTGAATAAAAACTACTGTTTTCCTGTGGGGTTTGCATGCTTGTTGCCTGCTACCTTTAAACTTGATGAGCTTTTTTGTTGAGTGTGGAGCCTAAAGATGATACATGATCAGTATAATTTTATGGACAGAAGAAATTCACGTCTTTCTGGAAAGTGTAAATCCAGTGTTTTGCAGAACTGGGCAAATTTTTTTTCTTGGAGAAGTAAAGCAAACAGATTAGTTTTTAATTCCAAACGCACATGAACAAAGAGTTTGAGTTTACGTCGTTATTCTGTATTAGTGCCAGGTATCCTCATTCACTGCATGAAGAAGGACTTGCCTTTGTGGAATTTGGTTTTGTCAAGATTTGGGCCTGCTGAAGTTGCACATTTATATTAGAGTTGATTATGGTTTATGTGCAAATATAAGAAGTAGATTATTTTTTCTGGTGTACTACTTTTCATTTCAGCTTTTCTATTTCGTGCATAATTTTTATGTAAATGATTCCATTTAATTATTGTTGGAAGTGGATGAATGGCCTTAGGAACCATCAAGCAAAAGTTTAATTTAATTCAATTGAATTAAATGTTACCTGTCTGAGATGAAAGTTCAGATACCATTGAGGACAAAGAAATGAGACAATGGTGCAAAAAGACACTTGCAAATTGAGCAAAACCAGCAAAAATTAATTCTAAGTAATTTAGAGGCAAAATAATTGAAGCAATCACTGTTTTTCCACCTGCAGATGTCTGAATTTTGATGAAATCTAAGACTGGCAGAAACCTAAGATAATGAACAAATACCAACCAAGACAAGAAATATCAACTAAAATGGTAACAAAGCAGACAATGCAAAATTATATTGGTATGAAACAGCCAGGTGATAATTGTCTGTCTTGGTTTTGACTGCACTTCTATTCTGTCTATTTCATCCTATTTTCCCTTGCTTATTGCCTTCTGACCGTCACTCTGAAAAAGTTGCAACTGGTTCCTAAATGTCCGCTTCCATTACTGATGGTTCAGGCAACCCCAGATCCTGCTAATACAGCAACGGGTAGTCATCTAAGTTCGGTGCTCAGCCTTGTAAACAATTCAGGGACCAAAGGGGGTTTAGTTCATTAGAACACACTAAAGTGGTAAGTGTATCCAAACCTGTTCACTGGTTTGTGGGAGTGAAGACAAAACATGAAGATGAAAGCAGGTTGTCCGAGTTTCACAAGACTTACAGTAGAAGCATAAACCAGTCAAGGAGTCTCACCTTTCAATAACTAAAAAATATATTAAAAAATACATTAAAAAAGGGCATCACTTCACCAAGACAAACAGGTTAATGTCCAAGAGTCAGGGTAAAATGAGGTAAAATAAAAGAATTGTTCTCACTTTTTGAGGTTTTCTTGATGAGACTTAATGGTAACACTAATGTCTTTTGCTGGTAATTTAAATGATGAACTATTTAAACCTACCTTGTGAGACAGTCCACTTCTTTGTCTTCTCTTTATGAAACATAGTGAAAGAGAGTTGAGGAAAGGCATTAGGCTTTCTCATTTTAGCCCTTAAATGGTTATAGGCCATGATTGCAACATCTTTTTAGAAAAGATATCTTTAACTGGAAAGCTTGGTTCAGGTTTCTTATTTTCACGCAAGCTTGTGTCTAAATTCCAATTGTGGAACAGTTAGTATTCCGTTAGTGTATTTATTATATGTATGTTTTCCTGTGGAAAATGAAAAGCAACAACACCTTGCAAAACATTTTAGAAGAGTTTAGTAGTGTTGTTCTTCACTGTCATCAGCTGTTTTAATTATATTACATCAACACTGCTTCAGGAGATGGAGACATAGTGATATACATCTTATGAGAGTCATACACGCACATCTTTATTTTTTGTTTGTTGTCCCTTCACATTTTTAGTTTGTAACTTAAACTTTGATACATAACTCCATAAATAATACAACACATAAGATGTGTTTTATAAAAATATGTATATTTATGAAAACATTTTATTTAAGCAGGTGGTATGAAATATTATGGCTATGAAACATTGCCTTTCAATGTATAAATATTTAAGGATTCCTTATTTTGTGTCAGCAAATTCCTGATATTGAAACTAGGAAGACTGGAAGTCTCTCTTCAATCATTTGTTCCTTTGCTTCATGCAACCTACATTTAATTTTTGCACATAACTTATTCTGATCTTCAGTCCAGTGGAACTGCTTCTTTGTTTCTCACAGTTATTAATAGGTGTTTTTCCTTTATGTAACTTCGTGCATGTTGCCAGCAGGATTTTATTATAGGACATAGTTGTTTCAATTATCTTTTTTCAATGTGCTACTGTAGTAAAGGGTTTTTGTTAGAGTTAGCTAAAACAGTCACCGCATTAATGCCCTCACAAGGTCTTCATTTTGATGATTATTTCTAAGCAACTCAAAACCTACAGAAAACAAGATGGAAACGAACAATAACAATACTGTTCCAAATTTTTTTAATTACTATAAATTGAGTAAAAATCGATGATAAACAGGTTTATTGTTTAGTCTTGAATTCCAGGAAATTGACTGTTCCAAAGCACAAGTGATGAGTAGCTGAGGGAGCTGGGGTTGTGTAATGGTTTGGATCCAGCTTTCCCACGGAATGTTCAAACCTTACAGTTTGCGACCGCTTCCCCCCACCCCGAACACAAGGGAAAGGG
>VZRE01015023.1:714-25599 GCA_013396775.1 Cephalopterus ornatus | reverse complement strand
ACTTCTGTCTTATTAAACCAAGACACTGGTGTTGCTCCGTTGGGATGTATTGCAGACATTAAAGATACTCTGAGCTTTTGTTTAAGGGAGAACCTGACAAAACCACTTCTGCGCCTTTAAATGCACTGGTGGTTATGTCAGAAAAGGTTTTAACCTTTCAGCTAGAGTCCCTGAGCTGAGGAATACCTCAGAGTGATGAGGTTTTGTAGGGAAGTACACGCAAATGATCTTGTGCTTCTGCGCTGTATGTAGGAAAAGAGAAGATGTGGAAGGAATGACAGTTGAAAAAGTGATGTCTGAGCTTGGAATATGAGTAAGGCACAGGCCTGTAGAAAAGAGGCTTTCAGCAACAGTAGTACTGAGTATAACTAAATAGAAATGCCTCTGGCTCCTGTGACATTCCATGCCCCTGTTACTGCTGACAAAATCCGTTCAGTATACTTACTGTTCATCTGATGATGAGGGCCTCCGGTTCCCAGCACTGCTTGTTAATATCCACTTCCTGTGTGCCAGTGTTGCCTACAGCTTAAGAGTTTCTCTCCTTCCTTTTTCTTACATCTCTGATTTGTTTCTGTAGAGCACTCACTGCACTTCAGCTTGCATTTTACTGGGCTAATTAAACAAGCCTCTGTTAGTATCCTCTTCATAATGTCCTCTCTTTACTTCCCTGGTTATTCTCATAGCCTTTCCCTGCACATGCTTGAGCTTAAATCATGAATTTTCTAAGACAGGTGACGACAGATATTCACAGAGTTCCAGATGAGATCTTATCAGTTTCTTGTAAAATGGCTTTAATACATCCCCATCTCTACTGAAAATTCTTCCCTTGATACAGACAGATTGCCTTTTTCACAGCTGTATCTCTTTGACAGTTTATATTCATCTGATTGATTAATTTGTCCAAGTCATTCTCCTCCTCTGTTATTTCGAGCTGATGATTCTCTAGTAGAATTACAGTAGAAATTCTTGTTCCCAGAGTGCTTGACCTTGACTTTGTGCTATTGTATTTTGTTGTTACTGCCGCTTTGGTCCTCAAAGGCTATTCAGTTCTTGCAATGTGGTATTCTGATCTTACTCTGTATTGATACTAGTTCCAATTTTATTCTTTTTTTAAACCATCATCAAGTGTCATTATTATGATCCTTTTTTTTTTGTTGTTTTTGTTTTTGCTTCAAGGTCATCTCTCTCAATGATTTGTAAGGAACTCCAATCTTAATCTCATTTTTAGTTCAATAGTTTCCTTCCACATTGTAGCCTCACTTTTTTTAATAAAACCTGTGCTGTTTTGCGTTCAATATATCTTTTTGTTTCTTATTTACTGTTGTACCTACCATTTGGTATTGTAAGAGCTAGTGAAGTACCTATTTTTGTAAGGCATTAATTTCAGTCATCTAAAATATTAGTTACCTCCACAGTGTAGGAAGTTACCTTAGACTATCTTCTTCTGAATGGGAACATATCTAAGCCCAGCTTTTTTTGTTTGGGTGAGAATCTGTCCATTAAAATGCAGCATGACTTGATGAAAATGCCAAATAAAGAAAATGAGGTTCTTCAGTGTCAAAAGAACCATTAGTGACTCTTAGCAGTCTCTCTGAATTTCTTATGAACTTTTCTGAATGTAAAACATGCTCATTTGTAAGCTTGTCTAGGCCCTTTTATAAGGCCTTAATTTATAAGACTGTCTAGGCTGCTTTTCAAAAATGTATTAGAGAAGTAATTGGGAACCCTGGTGACGCTTCATCTTTGGATTCTAAAAATTAATATATAGGCTCAGAACTACATTGAGTTCCCGCTTGCTTCATACTGTGAGAAGGAGGCAGAGGATTTTATAAAAGTTTTTGAAAGATACTAAGTTTTCTTTTTTATGATGAAAAAGAATATCAAATATATTACAAAAAATTCCAGTGATATTCCAGTAGTAGGCCAGCCACAGTATTACAGAATATCTTAATAAAATACAGTATGAAAGCCTGTTTTACTTGCACAGAAACATACTATGCAAATCTGCTGGAAAAGGCCTGTAGTGGTATGTACCTTCCTTAACCAATATGATTGTTAGACATAAATCCTACCTGTGTCAATCTCGCTAGCCTTCATCTTGATAGTACCTGACTGTCTGCCTTTGTATTTAAAAATAGAAATGACAATCTCTCTCCCTCTGCCTTTTTAGCTTGATTAGTTCATAGCTGAAAGTGTGAAACTTCAGGGAAAAGCTAAATTGAGGGGTTGAGGCTCCCATTCTGAATGTGGTTAAGATCCATTGTTCTTCCAGGAGTGATCACTGCTGTCTTGTCTTTTGTCAAAGTCACATGAAAGTCTTCCTTTCAGTGCTTTTTATTGTTTGTCAGTTGTGCTGGTGTAGAATATTATGGCTGTTGTGCTGACGGAGTGGTGAACATGGATGGAAGTGACCTTTGCAGCACCTGATGCCATAGGAAATGGTGGGTACTGGGAGGTGCTTAAGGCTGGGCCCAAAACACAGCAAAACCTACTCTAGAGCAATGGATGCTGATCTTCCTGTCATTTAGGCTTTCTAGGCTGAGTTAATTGTGAATTTCTGTTAATGTGCTCGCATTGTTTTTTCACCGCAATGATTTAAATAATTCAAGATGGAGGTCAGTTGTGTGTGTGATACAGTTTGTTTTCTCTCTATCATGGGGAGAGATGGAGTGAAAGGTTGCTGGCTATAAATGGCTGTGAGTAATTTTCTCCTGTTTTTATGGTAGTGTTTAATTGTACTGACACCATCAACAATGTACAGCACTAAGTAGCAGCAACCCTAAGTAGCAGCAAAAAAACCTTTCTTTGCTTTGGATACTGTAGATGCATCTATGAAAAAGCCATTTCAGTGATGATTCAACAGATAATAATGACATAGGAGTTGTGCTAGGTAAGAAGACACAGTGTTAGGACTGAATACTATTTAAGGGGAAAAGGAGTAGGACTTTTTAGGGGCGTGAAAATACCTGTTCTCTTTCCATTTACTGTATTGATCCTGTCCAAAGAAAATGAAGTGTGTTCTTTGTTCTTTCTCATGGTTCCTCACTATTATTTTTTAAGACTGGAAATAACCCTTGTAAGTACTCTCTGTCTGGCTCCAGTCGAGATTATTGTAGTTACTTGGTGTAAATAATGCTTTTTATAATTCCATAATTTTTTTTTTTTTTGCGGAGTGCTGTGTGTAACATCATAATATTAGCAGCAGCTTATGATCAAAGAGAAGAAATAGATAAACTTGATAAACTTACAGCTAAACCTCTTTAATATATTTTGAATTCTCTGGATTGCAAAAATATAATGTAGGGTTTTGTGGTTTTAGTAACTAAGGCTATTGAAACAGATATATTTTCGTCCTGATACCATCGGACAGATGCAAATGCAATATGGTGAGCCTGGGGTCTTTGTAAGCTTGGGGGGCATGGGAAGCAGTGTTAAAAACAAGAGAGTACTGAGAAAGAAACACTAAAAATATATGCGTCACTTCAACCTATGTACATAAATACAATCTATGGATGTTCATCCCCTCCCTCAATCAAATATGCATTTTTCTTTTGCCATCAGAGGGTCTTTAAGTAGCTGTATATTGCCACATCTCTGTATTGAGAATTATTCCCCTCAGGGGCAGGTTGTGATCCTTTGGTGCTTTGTTAGCAATTATAAAATGCAGTCCAAAGAGAGGGAAGATTAAAGAAGAGAACTTGGTACATTTTCTCGTGGGAGATAGGACCTAGAGCACAATGGAGGAGACATTACAGTGGTGCCAAACAAACTTCTGGGGCATTCAAGCTCAATTTAATCTCCACTAGAAACGCTGCTTTTGTGAAAATTCTCCCAAGTGTAGCAGGGAGGGAGCCTGGCCAACCATCTCTTCAGACAAGTTTGGTTTAGCCACTGGAATTGAATGTTAATAGATTAATTTGGAAATCTACTCAACCTGAAATTTCATTTAATAGAAAAAATGCAGAACTTAATATGACTGAAAATATTTATTCTAATAAACTTTTGCAGATACTGCACCTTAAGAACTCACTCAAAGTGGTGTATTTAACCCCTGTATATCTAGGTTTCAGACTGTCGTAGACATTTAAGTAATAGGGCAGTCCTGCACTACAGAAACGACCCTGTGTTTTCAGAAACACGAGGTAAAAAGGAATTTCTTGAAGCCATATTATCAGTGAATTGCCTCTGTCTTGTATGGGCCTAGAGGTCTTTTTTTTTTCAGTATTTCAGAAAGTGTAAGAATTTTGTGCACAAAGATGTAAATATGGTGTTCTTTTTTTTTGTTAGTTTATTTTGTGTTTGGGATTTTTTAAGCTGTGCAATTTGATGTCTGTCTCCTTTTTTTCTTTTTTCCCACCTGAAAAGACAGTAATCTTTGACCTAGTTGCTAACAGATCTCTTACATTAAGAGATTCTTTCTTTTTTGTTGCGATGTGCTTGAAGGCAATTATCTTTATTATTAATAATATCTTTATTGTTATTCAGATATGCTTGACCAACAAGAGCTTAGTTCATCCCAGTTACCACTGTTTGCAGTTAAAACCAAGAGTGACTGTGTATCCCTTTTTAATACAATAGCATTTTGAATCTTTCTAAGATACATCTAGATCATAAAATGAAACTCAGGAAAATCACAGGTAATGAATTAAAAACAGAAACCTCAGGAATAAAGAGGTGGGTGCATAGCTCTCTCATGAGTAGGAGGGAAATAGTGTGCCAGAACTCCAGGATTTACATCTGCTCAAACCCCATGTGCTTTGGAAGAAACTAACTCAAGGTGGGTAGCCTGCAAAATTCAGGGATTTAGTGTGGTCATCTAAAAGATGTGAAAGGTATTTTAGTTTCCCTGAAAGCTTGCTTTTGTAGAATACAACTAACATACTAGAGTTAGTGTTGTGAGACTGTTGCAGCTCAGAAGAGCCAGCTGTGTTTTTCTGTGAGGTGAAGGACAGGTTAGAAACTCTTCAGTGTTGTCACTCTTCATGTAGCTTGGAAAGATTGAATTGTTTCTGTCTAATCTTAGATATGTAGCAGAGCACAGCATTTAAAATATTGACCATCATAACAAAATCCACCTAAAAAAAGCAGTATAGGAGGTCCCAGGAGCAGTATTGTTCTCGGTCTTATTGTGCAATCATCCTTGCAGTTGACATTTAGTATATTCTTTACAGAAATATTTTGTAAATAGAAATACATTTCAGTGAAATTGCTGAAATACAGCATTTAGAGTTGAGATGTACAAACAGGTTTTTATTGGAGGCTTGTTTGGTTTTGGGTTAATCTAAATTAATTTATTGGAAATCTAACATGCAAATAAAAGAAGTCCTTACTTATACAATGGAGTTAGTCTAGAAGCAAGGTATTTATTCTTAGGTAAGTGTTATAGGTACACTTGTGTATGTATTCTGAGCTGACCATATGCTTCAAGTCTTCATTAGTACTTTATATATTTAAACACTTGGTACTTGTAGGCACTGGTAAACTTTCTGATATAAACATCCTCCTTGTAAATGTAGATGGAAAAAAAAAAAAAAGACTACCTTCCAAGTTGCTCACTAAATTATTGACATTAATCTAGTTATGTGCTACTTGCTGATCCTGCATTGTCTTGTAAAGTTCGTGTCATGATTACTGCCTGCCATTCTGTTGCTGCTGTTTGCAGTGATGTAATTTCATCTTTGTGTCATAGAATAACATGCAACTACTTATTTTAATTGAGTTGGGTTTTTTTGCTCAGTATAGCTGAAAAGAGCTCTTAGTTTGATTGCAGGAAAATACCTACTTTCTAAGGCTTTATTTTAATTCATTAATTTGAAAAGTTTAAGTGTTAGTTACTTGAGTTATTATGAGTCTGACCACAGTGACGTGGTATCTTTCTTCATGCAGCAATTAGAAGCTTGTGTCATCTAACCCATGGTTTGCAGAAGATACAAATACTGCTTCAGTCTAATTGCTTCCTTGCGTTTGTATTTCTTTTTTTAAGTATTCCTTTTAAAAAATCGACCTGAAGAATTTGCTTTAAACCTTCAAGACTTTAAAAACTGCTTCCAAATTTTAAAAATTCCCGCTGTGATATTCATGAATAAGACAAATAACTTTGTGCATTGCCTCTATGTGATATTGGAAGAAAAGAAACAGTGGGGTTTTTATGGCTATCACTTTTTTAAGATCTTTTATTCACTTCTGAGTGCAAAAATACAAATAAACTATCTTTTGCAGAGCACCAGCAGCTTTTTGTTTTTGATTACATCTCTAGATAAATAGATTTACAGTCAAAATAGAGTCAAGGTTCAAGAATAGTAGACTGATTATCAACAGAAGGTGTGACTGACCTAAAAGTGAGAGAGACTTATCATTTTTAAGTGAATGAGTGTAAACTAATTTGTCTGTATTTTGTGGATTTGTCTGTGACATTTGTCTCACCATTATGTATATTTATTATAGCATGTTAAAAAATGTTTCAGTAACCTGATCTGTGATGTGGCTTCCCTGCCATCAGTTTCTGGTTCAGAAAAAAAGACTTTTTGTTTTGTGATATTGACTTTCTTTGTTACCTTCCCTTTACCCGCAACACAAATACAGAAGAAGTAAGGCTTAGTCTGTTATAATCCAGATTCATCATTATTTGCAAACCAGTAGGAGTCAAAATGGCTTGTGAAACTCAAGGTCCTTTTTTGCCATGCTGATTTGATCTTCTGTAAATGTCAGCAAAACAAAGGAGAATGTGAAATGCCATGTGCAAGATGCTCATTTGTGAAAAACTGCCGTAGATAACACTAACTGCAGTTTTTTCACCGTAGATGCTCAGCCTCATGCACTTGTTTGAAGTGTTGCTGTAGTGAGAAGGAAGATTGAGCTGTCATTTCATTGAATATCTAATTGTGGATTGATGGGGGAGCAGTCTATAGAATTGATGCAAGTTTAATAAATAGTCCTGAGTTAATTACTTCTATAGCATTATTGAGCTTAAGACTGTGAATCCAAACACAGAGTAGAGGCTTGGTCTGCTTAACATTCTTTGACTACAGGACAATGTGCTGTTTTATCATAGCATTTCTCTTTTGTAGAAGCTATATAGTGACTGAGGCAGAAGGCATCAGGAAGAGAAATAACAGTCTTGAGACAAAGAAATTGGGATATTCTTTGAGAATTCTGGGGAAAAGATAAATCAATTTTTTCCAAAAATTAATTAATTGAATTTAAAAGCAAATTCTGAGGCAGACAAGCCCATGAAAAATTTTGGCAATTGTTTTTTTGGCAATATTGCCAAAACTCTTCATAAAAAACACCCTCAAACTCTATGTGTATTCTTATGAAAACTGGAATTGGACGAAGTGATGGAGATATGAGGTAGAGATAGCTTGGATGTATGGCATATAGTCTTACAGAGAGTTGACATATTTATTTCAAAGGTCAGTAGATCTAAAGTAATTAATTTTTAACAAGCTCCTAATACCTTGGGAGTTTATTTGAAGTTGTATAGCAGACTTTAAATCTTAATTAAAAATAAATTGGTTTACATGCTGCTCCATTTCTCTTAAGTTTAGTTTTATATGGATATGTTACTCTGACCATTTTTGTGTTAGTTAATATCTTAGTGCACCTACTGTAGGAATTATCCTTGCATAGATGGCAGTAAGTGGTTACTCATAACTTTTGAAAATCAAACTTCTCTCCCTTTCTCTCTATCTAAAATATAGATTAAAATATTCTGACTATTCATCTAAAGTATTCTGACTTTTAAGTACAACTCTGTCTTTTTGGAAACTGTCCTTTTTTATTGTTTTTTGTTTACACCTTTTTCAAAATTCACCCGTAAAATAAAATCTGCAAACTAACTATGAACATCCTTTCTAGACAATAAATACATTTATTGAACCACTAAACCCTAGGGAGAAAGGTAGAGAAATGTGAAAAATGAGAACTCAGAAAGCATCTTGAATGTTAACTGTTACTCTTTTGAACCTTGTATACACCACAAGGAGAAAGCCTTCTGGAAGAACTTTTTGGATACTTCTCTAAGGCTTCATGTGGTTTGACAAAATACGCAGTTTAGAGAGAGAAGCTGTAATGTGTTGGGGACAACGCATCATGTTCTGCTGAGATTTAGTGCTTTGTATCTAGTGACTAAATTTATGGCACTTCTAAACAGGTTCACAAAAAGTTTCAGAAATATTTACGTCCTGGTTTTACTACTTGAAACATGTTTTTCTTAAAAAGAAGCCCAAGACTCCTAGTTTTAATTTGTGATAATGTTTTATTTTGTCTTGTTTTTAGAACAGAAGGATTTAAAAAAAATCTAATTGGAAAATTAATTGTTTTGCCTACCCAAAAATAGTGCTAAGAACTAAATAGAGTCTCAGGTTTTATGAATTTGATTTAGTAGGCAAGAGCTTTTAGTTTGCATAGTGATTTGTGATATCTGGGGTTTTAATGTGGTAGTCGTGGACTGTGTATTTTAAATAAAAGTCTAGAGTAGATTTGAAGTTGATAGTGATAAAATATTGCCTAGTTATTACAACAGTTCTTAATAGATATGCACCTATAAATATAGTTGCCTTTCATTTTTATTTCAGAACTACTGTATCATTCATTTTTATTACCTTTATGGGACAATAAATAACAAAAAGTTTATCGCTGAAGTGAGATCTTCCTCTAAAATTCTCTTTGCGCGTTTTAAAATAATTTAATCTTAGTTTTTGTCCTTTGCACTCTTTTTTTTTTTTTGCAATAGTTGTTTTGACTGTGCCTTTGTTACATTGTTTTGAAAAATTTTAAATTTAATAAATAGTTTGTCCTTACACAATTGAAAACCACAATAAATTATGGATAATGTGTTATGTAGAACAGAACTAATGATTCCTTTATAATCTGTGCTCTGGCATTTTCAGCTGCCTGTAATTTTGGATATGAGACCAGTGCTTAGGCTTAAATTGTATGACATTACTTATCATAATTTTGCAATTAGATTTCACAGATAGAGGTACCTGGAATATAGGTTGGCTAATCAAATACAGTACAAGCTGATGCTGTCAGACAAAAATAATAGGCTTTCTTAAATGTCTAATGGAACTAAAAGTGATGCCTGACTGCAGTGGTCTTACTGGTGTAACCATACAGATCTCACATGTCTAGAGGCACTATCTGGATATTTAAATCACTTACAACGGAATGTGTAAATTGGATGGTAATTTAGACTAAGGATTTCATAATGACAACATTTATATAACAGGATGTAGAAGGATACATTATAGGAGAGGGTGGAAAATAAAAGGGAATGTCTCTGTGTAGCAGAGTATTACAGGAGAGCAAAAAATAGAAGCTGAGTAAATGAAGAGGCAGCTCAGTTATATTACAAATTGTATGATGATTTTATAGAAATCCAAGTTACGTTTTTGATCTCTAAGTTCTGATTGATGCAGTCTATTGTGCTTTCAATACCTTGGTCCTGAGTAGATTTAAAAAATATCATGTTTAGACTTCCTTCATTATTCGCTTGTAACCAGTTCTTGCAAAATCAAGACTTTTCTTTCAAGAAGCAGAGATGACTTTGTTTAGGACAAGATGTATATCAGAAAGATACAACACTTTCTATACTAGGAATACTGAAAGTGCAAGCTAGCTCTTCTACTTTCACTCAGTTACAAGTAGAAAAGCCTTTAGGTTTTTTTTTCTTCATTCTGTACTAGTTTCTGTGGCTTTTGTACCATGTGTGGTAAATGACCATGAATAAATGCCTGGTTAACACTTATTTTATGATCAGCTCATACATTGCACCTTCCTGTAATTGTAAAATGGGCTGCATAAGCTTAGATGGTTATTATGGTATTGTAATGACCTTGATGTTGAAAAAGAGTTTGTGAAGAGGACTGTTTGTAGTGCTGCTTTTCCACTACATTTTGTTGGCATGGTGTTGTTTAATTGTTTTCTTTTACTATGTAATCACAACAGTATGGTTTGTTTTTTTCTCTTTTAGCTATTGGCCATTCATTTAATCAAATATAGCCTGAAATTACGGTATATGTGAAAATTTATATTGCTTTGAGGCAAAGAAAATATTTCTCATAATTACTTAATTCTCCATAAGGCATGTTAGTAAATAATTTCCAATTTATTAACCAAATCCTTCATTTATTCAGCAAATTTTTGTTTACTGTTTGTTGATGGCTGATCCAGACCTTCATTTAAAATAGGCTGGGAGTGATCAAACTTGTTGAACATGCAGAACCACTCTCTGAATCTGTGAAGGCTTGTTGTATTGCCTGCTTAGATGAAAAAGCATAAGGAAGGATGTGCAAAATGGGATCCTGCACAGTACTGCTGGATTTGCATTAATTCTGCATTACTGCAGGAAGTTTGCTGATGATTGTTTCTCTAGATAAAATGGGTGCACGTGTTTTCGTGCAATGTGTATTGGTCTGGCCTAAAGTGGTGCAAAGATCCTACAAGCAGCAAGGTAGAGGCCTTGGGCTGCTTGTAAAAACACCTCTGGTAACTGTCCTAGTTGTTCTGGAAGCTGTCTGTGGTACCATACATGGGCATACTTCTCAGTGAAACAGAGAACGTGGCAAGGAGGAAGGAGTCACTGGTCTCACCCCCTGTGTTTGTCCTTCTGAATTTGCAGTGGAAACAGTGGGCTGGAAGGTGAAAGCAAATTGATGCAGAAATGTGTTATGCTTAAGCCTTCATCAGGAGATAATTCATAACTCTTCTTTACATTTCCCAGTGACAGAGATTCTTTAGGTTTCTTCTAGGCTTTCTAATGGGGAAAATTTTCTTTCCAGCTATATGGACACTAAATCTCCCTAACTGCAAATTGGTTTGTGTAGTAGCCATGGAGCTGTGAACTGGCCATTGGAGCACGAGTCTCTCTTATAACAGTATTCTGAATGTATCAAGTTGTGAATTATATGCCCTTGATCAGCTCTTTTACTTGAAACAGATTATTTTTCCAATTTTTTAGTTCATCATGTTCCCTGAATGTTACTTCATGCTGCTGCTTTTCCCTGAATTCATTTCAGTTTTTCTGCATTTGAAGTGAAGTAACTGCAGTTGGACACAGCTGATGCCTCACTTCTACCAAAAAAGAAAACAAACCCAAAACACAAAACATCTGTGTGTCTTGTATACAGCACTCCTGTTAATGCACTAGAGGGGGCAGCATCATCCCACTGTTGATTCAATTTGTGGTCTGCAGTAGGATCAGAATTCTTTTCTACAGATTATAAGGGATGACCTCTGAACATTTTAGGATTAAATTTCTTTCAGTACTGGTGGCATGGTTCCTTTTTTGGCAGTGGCTTTGTTTTTTTTTGTTTCCTCAAAAATCTGGAACCATTTTTCATCCTGTATCAAAAGAAAGTGAGGGGAAAACTATCTGCATTTGAAACGCTTGATATCAGAGTTCTGAGAGGTTGATTATTTTCTTTGTTTTTCTTCCTGTTTCCGCTCTTCTCTATCCCACTCACCCCTGCCTCCAAAAATCTGTGACACTGAAAAAGAGATTAAAGAACAGCATTAAAAGCTCTGCAGAGTCTGACTGCAGAGGTCACTCTTCTATAGAGAAAAAAAATTCTAAGACTTTTTTTTTTTCTGAGGAGAAAATGAAAAAGTTTCGGGAAAGAGTGCCATAATGCAAATCTTTCCATTGGAAAGTCTCTGAAAAGAACAAAAGCCAGCTTAGGAAGATAAGAGAATACTTCATTCATTTTTATGGGAGTAGGGATGGTTCTTTAGTCTTGGGGCCAGGGCTTACGGAGGAAAATACAGCTGCTTTTTTTTTTTTTTTCCCCTGGAAGCATTAGAATTTATTCTTTGGATTCTGTTTCAGATCATATTTCCCAAAGAAACATATGACAAAGAATGAATACGTTGACATGTAAATCTAACATTCTTGTAAAAAATTGTCATTAAAAATAATAAGCAGAGGCAACTTAACAGTTCCAGAGCATCTAGTATTTTCTGCATCTTGTGCAGATTTTGTCTACTGTGAGTAAATGATGCTGTGTGGCAGGAACCTTGGAATAATAAAAGCGATGAAATGTTTATGGGTTATATGGATACTGCATGAGAGAGGAAAAAAGCAGGGAGGGTGAAAATTGCTAGCATAAGTATCTTGTCTGGATTGCACTTCAAATATATTGTAAGTCTAAAGTAAAAGCAGTGATACAGATTTGTTAGACCCAGTAAAAGTCATATGCAATTGACTTCACCTGTGTGCATCATTGTATTAACTTTCCAAGATGTTTTTCTGTGGAGAACTGATACTCACGAAACAGTGGTTACAAGCCACATGTCATTTTTAGCCACTCACATTTCTATGAGCCAAATGTCAGTGTAAGTATTATTCTGTCTGAGTCCTCAGCAGCAGCTTGTTGAAAAAGATCACTTTGGCACCCCATGTGGGGCATAAGGCACACTGTTAAGTACTGGTTAACTTAGTCTGGATAGAAATGATATGTAATTGTGTTTGAAGTTTTTGTTAAAATTACAATAAGTTGGTACACCTCCTAATAGCATGTTGCCATATTGCCTTGTTTCTGGACACGAGCACGGAATTTTCTGATGATATAAATTGTTCTTTTTTTACATGGAGAAGGTTTCTGAATACAGTCCTTTTACTGAAAAACCATGTAGCCTTATTTTTGTTTCCCTGTTACAAACTCTTTGAATTTGCTATCCTTTAAATCTTGTTATTTAGCTATAATCACTTTAGAGACTAGTGTTGAGGGGAGGATAAAGAAACAATGGCAGAGTTATTCTTATGTGAGTAAAATTGTGTTAAGAATTAAGATGGTATTTATTGCAAAAATAAACTCAGTTACAGGAAATTCCCTCTGTCCCTGCCACCCCCTTGCTTTTGCTGACATGGAAAACAGATTTAAAATAAGTAAATAAATTAAAATGTAAAGCAAACAAACAAACTGACATATGCCTCTGGCACATTTCTAATTTCAGATGAGTTCTGAAATTTGAGATTGAATATACTTTCTTTCCCAGAAAATTTCTAGGTATGCTGGTTTATAACTCATAATTTATCATTAGTAACAGCTGCCACGTTCTGAATTTTCATAAGAACCTAATGCCCTGAAAGGTGCAATTCAGGTTTTTTGAAGGTTAGTAAGAGATATTTTTCTCTTCAATCCTCATGTTCTTTCATTAAAGGCTATGAAAACACTAGCTTGAAAGATCATATGAAACATTTAAGACAATGGTGAACAGACTCTTCCTCATGCTACTATTCCGCATCTTTACTTTGCAGAATGGAGTCTCACTAGTCAGTCTCTCAGAGCAATATCTGTTTTAAAAATCCGATCTTTGTCTTTTTAATTCTTTGCTTTCTGTGGTGACACGTTGCAGTCAGACACCCCATCAGGATGGAGTTAAACGCTTTCCCTATAAAGCTGAAGACAAATACTATCTTTCTTTACTTAAGTATATTTAGTGGTGAATATTTATGGACCCATCTTGTTCAGCAGGGTAGGCTGATTCTGAAGCAGATTGAAATTTTCACTTTTGGGGTAAACAATGCTCCATTTTTTTCTGTTTTCTATGATTCTTTGGATTCTACTTATTTGTCATTGAAATAACTTGTTTGAAAAACAGCGTTGTCCTTAATTCCTTTCTTTCAGCTTGAGTCTATTGTCAGATCTTGACCTGCGAGTCCTGTCACCAGAGCTTCTATTGCTATTTCTGAAACACAGAGTTCTTTTATCAAATCAGTAATGCACAGCCCTGTGCCTCAGGATGGGCTGTCACACCTGGTACTGCTGCCCTGCAGGCAGGGGAGTTACCATGACCTTGCTGGATATGCTGCCAGGGCCAGCCAGCTGAACGCTGCTGCTGGACAGGGAGCTGGCTTCTGCTGCCAAGCAGGAGTGCTTGCTCTCATCTACAGAAGTTGCTGTCACAGTCCCTTGCATTGCTTCCAGTAGCACCATGTAGGTTAAGTACTCTACCAGTAATAAACCCACACAAAACAGAGAAGCTGCAGGCATTTCAGTCATTAGTATTAGTGTTGCAAAGATTTTTTACCTCTTTCAGAAGCAAGTTGAAATAAGCTCTTTTTTAGGATTTGCTCAATAGTACAATTTAGCACATGTGATAGTTCTGATAATGGAATGATTCAGGTGACAACTCAAACCCCTGGTTTATGAAAATTATTTGCATTCCCAGCTACTGTGCACAGAAGTGTGAGAAAAAGAGTAATACCGTTGTTACAGAGCAGGGAAATATACACAAGAATTGGAAAAACAAGAGTGTCTAAGAGGGCCCAGAAGGTTATTATCCAAATCTTGGCCTTGAAAGTTTGTATTTCTTCACAGAAATTGACAGCAAAGAGATTTCATATGGGTTTCTATTATGACAGCTGCTACGTTTGTGGTTTCATTTTGTGAAGCCTTGCCATTTTGAACAATACCTTATTTTTTGGTTCTCAAATTTTTATTTAACAGTGGATATTTAGACAGTTGTTGAGCTCTTTGTATGAACTGTGCCATTCCCAGAGGAAAAGTGTTGGCTGGTATATTAACACCATATGTATTAGTCCTGCTGATTCATTAGATCTAAAATAGTTCAGATGCTGGAGTAGCACGTCTCATTGCTAATGAGTGTATGTTCCAGAACCTAGCCTGAAAAGGAATCATTTGGAAACTTTGGCATGTATATTGGCGGTTTCTTAGTAGATCTCTCTAACCTTTTCCCATTCTCTGTGTGTAAAAAGCAAGCCACACACTTTTTAAAATTCATTACCAAAGTCATATTTCTCCCCCCTGCACCCTGTTCTTCAAGACCTGTTATTTTTGTTACTGTTATTCTGGTTTTGTAATCAGATTCAAGAACTACTAATTCATGTATTGAAATAAGTTCTTTTCATCTTGGGGGCTATTGGCATAGCATTTATGTATTTTCAGAGCAGAATAATAAAATGTAGCAACTAAGGCCATGGTACTTCAGTGTATTTATGCTGCAACTGTTACAGCTACATATTTGAATGTTCGTGTTAATTAAGTACCTAAGGGGGGCCTATAAAAAAGCTGCAGAGGGACTTGGTAAAAAGGCATGTAGGGAAAGGACAAGGGGAATGGCTTTAAACTGAAAGAAGGTAGGTTTAGATTGGATATTACGGAGAAATTCTGTACTGTGAGGGTGATGAGACGCTGGCACAGCTGGATGCCACATCCCTGGAAGTGTTTAGTGTCAAGTTGAATAGGACTTTGAGCAACCTGGTGTAATGAAAGGTGTTCCTGCCCATGACAACGGAACTGGAACTAGATAATCTTTAGGGTCGGTTCCAGGCCATACCATTGTGTGATTCTATTTTGAAAACAAAGTGTCATGTGAGGGAAAAATTAAGAGGTGTAGAATGAAACTGAAAGATATCTTGAGCTATGTAATTGTTGTATGCATCTTTACTGTAGTTAGATGGTTTACTTTTGCTGTTGCTACTAGATTTTTGACTAGTATCTATGATCTGAGGACAATAAACCTTTTAATATTTGGTCTCTCTCCAAAGTCTACCCTCCTTATTTTTGTGTGTGTAAGAGTTATCTTTCATCCTAAGAGTTTTTTATAATGATTCCTCTGACATTTAAAGAGCAATCTTATTCCCTAATTGTCATTGTATTGCAATCCTTATGTAAGCCAAGCTAGTTTTGTTGCTAATAAAAATAAGTTTTCCATTCCCAGAAATTCCTAGCATCCTTTTCCTGTTCTTCTGCCGACTTGAATCATATTTCTTGCAAATGGATCACTGGATTTGCATGTCTCAGTTCTGATGAGATCTTACTGGTACCCAGTGCTGTGGCATGCAAGGTGTTCCAGCAATTTAATAGCTGGGTTCCTGCTCTTGTCCTGGTGAATCTTTTTCTACACAGTAAACCTTGCGTGATCTGTGTAGTCTGTGTTTGTCTTCTCATCCCCTAGCAATCTGAACCTATTATTTGTTTACTTCTAAGTTTGGAAAAAAGAGAAAGTTATCAAAGGTGATTTCTTTCCTGCTAATCTTGAGTGCAAGATGTAGAGCATTCTGTAAATCCTCAACTAAATGAAAAGGTGCTGACTGAGCTCACATACTGTCTGAAAAAGAGAGTCCATGTAAGGAAGAGAAGTCATAAATGCCTGGGTCACGTAAATGTGTGCATACAGGTGCACAACCTGTTATGAACCATATTTAATAATTATCAGTTCATTAGATTTTCAAGTTTTGGTTTTTTTACTTCTCTAAGAAAATGACATATTCACTCAACAGCATGAACAATCTGTTTACCTCCTTTGCCATACAAGTTCCAAATATTTTGTTTATTTTCCTCATATGTCTTAAAGAAATGTCAAGCTCTTGCCATTCAAGTCCTGAACTATTCAGTAAGATTTCATTGTTTTTATTCCGCATGTTATTGTGTGGGAGCTCTAGTCCAACAGCCCAATTAGGTGTGCTTAAAGTTGTACCTGTGATACTTATGTTACCTTTCATGGGACTGCTCAGATATTTGAAAGTGATTGGGTTTGTATCCTCTGTTGGATTGGAGCAATGAGGGTCAGAAGATAAAAATTACTGCATCTGCCTCAAAATTGCATAGGGGATTTATGTTCACATTTTCCATTTTCCTGAACAGACAGAAGTTCCTCCATTGAGCATTTCAGTGGAGTAATGAGAATAATGACTTATGCTTTCTGCATTGTTTAGTTTTGTTTTGCTAGTTGTTTTGTTTTGGTTTGTTGCTTGGTTTTGGTTTTTGTGCTCTTGTTGGTACCACTTGCTGGTAAGATGGTAAGATTACTTCTTTACCTGAAAGCAAGGGAAACTTGGATGCTAAATGCATATGCTTCGAAGCAGTCTAGGGCCACCTGAGTTGTTAGTTTAAACAAATTATAGTATTAAACAGATTCATACTTTGATAAAAGGAGTTTGCTAACTGTTCTGTTAGAAGTGATGGAGTGTTAAAATCTGTACTTAATATACGAGAGTATTGCAGCAACAGAAATAGCATCTATTGAGTCCTTGCACATTCTATCGCCTTTTAAGATGATCTTCTGAAAGTACACTAAAGATTTGATTTATTTTCAGAAAAAATTTGTCGTTGAATGACATCTGTTTTGACAAAATTTCAGATGTGTGTGAGGCTGTATGGATTTATCAATCCTACAGAAACTCAATTTTTCCCTCAGAAATTTCTGAATGAATGAACAATAATAGGTAACTCTTGTTTGAGGGGTTTTTTCATCTTTAATAAATGGATCAGTATGTAAAGTCCACCTGAGATACATTGAAAAAGTAGTCTAAATAAAGAACCCAAGCACTCTTACTGAAATGTGATTGAAACTGTTTCCTTCAAGTATAGAAAAAAAGAAGTTATTTTTGGACTTAGGAAAACCAGGCTGTGTGAGGCTGGCAATTTTACAGAAGTGACGTTTGTGAACAATAGTGTTACAAGAACTCCTCTTACAAGATAAACAGAAAGACATGGTAGTGCATATGTATTTCATGGATGTCATAATGCTTAGAGAATGTTTGAGCATAAGTGCACAATCACTGTTTCAGATTTGCCCTACTGTCTTCCTGAGAGGAAGGTGGACTACAAGTATGGCTCACTTATTTTTTTAAAGATACATACAGTGTCCTCTAAATGGGTTTCTTTTTTTATTCTTAGCATTTCTTTGTTTTCTTTATTCTTGGCATTTGGTGAATCTAAATGATACTGAAGGCTGGATTGTTAAGAAACACAAATTTACTGTTATGAAGCTCTTATGTTCAGAAATAAAGCCTTTTTTTAATATCCATACAACTCAGGATCACTTTTTCTCCTAGTTTATAACACTTGGCTTTCACTCTGCTGTTCAGTGTCTTGTAAGTCTCGTGGTTCTCATGAGATATTTTGTTTTATTTAAACCTGAACTGAGGCTAAGAGGCAAAACTATAACTTAACATTATTGAGTGATGTTATAAAAAAGCTGAAGCAGACTGAGTAGGTGAAGTACTATTGCTGCCTGTTCCTGAAAAGGGTACCTCTTTAGTTCTGAAGATAAAAGATACAACAGGGTGCAAATCCAAAGAAGTTCACCTGCCTGGAAGGAATGATTGGTGTCTGTTATAATTTAACTGTTCCTTGGACACTGACCACCTTTCTAAGTATGTTTTATGACAAGGGCTGTAAGTAGTATGATTAACAAAATGGAAATGGAGAGCCAAGAACTCCTACTAAAAGTATCCCTTGCCCAAGTGTGAATAAACTTACTGAATTCCTTTGGAATTCCCATTGTGGTTCTCCCAAGCAGCTGGAGAGGTGCGTGTCTAATGGCAGCAGCCTTTGGCTGCAATCCGGCTGCCTAGGAAAGCATCCAAGTTCATGGGATAAAGCAGTTGGAGCAGTGTTTCATAAATACAATGCTGTTCCTGCCTCAGCAAGCCTGAGTGTCCCCTCCTGTGTGATTTTTTACTTTTCCTTGCCCACCCAGCAGTTCTCAAACTTCCAGTAAGTAAATGCAGGCACTGGGATTTGCATCTTCGTCCAAGCCACATGGTGCATTGCTATAATGGAGTAATAAATGATGAATCAAATCCTTTTGATAGAAGCTTTTTTAGTAAAAGTGAATTTTAGCCTGTGACTGCCATGCAGAAATGCAGTGCCCAAATCTTCTGAGGATCAGGAAAGACTGAGTGATACAGAAATGTAGACAGGACCTTAGGGATGTCCCTAAAAAGACGACTTTACTTATATCTTAGGCAATTAGTGTCCTGAAGTAAAACAGAAATACTCTGGGAGCAGAAAAATTTCCCCAAATTGGATGCAATAATAAGGGAGTGAGAAAAATAATCAACATTTCTTTAGCTAATTGCATTTTGATGAGGAATTTTGCATTTTTACAGCATGTCTCATGTAACTGACAAAAGGACAGTAATCTTCATAGGGGATGAAGTTCAGTAGGTGGCATTATATAATTTTTTTCTAGAATTGTGCCCCCTGTGCTGACCAAGTGTAAAACTGCTTTTCCTAATGCCATTTTAGAATGGTAATTATAAAAGTTTTCTGGAAACTCTACGAAAGTTGTAGTTTGGATAAAACTGCCATTTTTGACAGGAATTATTCTTTCTTAACTATTCTTATTTGAAGTTCAAGAATGCTGCATCGTGCTGAACCGTTGGGTGTTTCTATTTTCAGTACTTTGTGTGCTGCTTGAGTCATATTGATTTCCAAATACTTTTATAGTGTACAAAACAGGAAGAATGTAATAGCCTCATACAGAAGCTGAGATGTTGCTGAGGTTTTCTTCCCTAATTAAAATATTTATTAAAATTGCAACAGGAATTGCTCAATGTAATAAGAAGCTGCATTTTCTCTGTTTGCAATCCAAGGTACTGTTTGAACTGATTCCAGTTGTTTCTTGTAATTGTTTGAGTGCAAACTTTATCTGCTGTAGAAGAAAAGTAAGGGATAAACTTTCTTTTAATGTCTTCCCTAAAGGTAGGGACACACAGTTTGTGCAGGTTAGAAGAGGTGAAATCTAACAATACCAAATTATTGACGAAGGAATAATTTTCTTTTTACCTGTGTTATCATTGTTTGATCTATTTATTTGAACGCCATTATACTAATTAATATTCTGGAGCACCAGCATCCTATAATTAAGGTACTTCTTCTTTCAGTTACCCTGAATGTCCTAAATTAAAGACCTTGGATAGAATTTTGATTGTGAAGTAATGTTAATGCTTCACATTTACATGTGGTTTTAGTTTTTTAGCGTGAGGATACCAGCAATATTTTTACTTCTAAAGTAANACATGTGGTTTTAGTTTTTTAGCGTGAGGATACCAGCAATATTTTTACTTCTAAAGTAAATTGGGAAATGTGGCAACAGTATTTTCTGGTTCTAATATATATGGGTACCACAATACTTCCCCTTTTCTTAGGCAAAAAAAAATCCCTAGAGTACCTGTTTGGTTCCTCTCTGGAAGTTTTAAGTTCTGAGAATTGATAGTTCCATGTAGCTGGTCACGTCCTGAGACTGATCAACAGTCTGCCAGATTTCCTGCACAGACATTAACTAGTCTGGTGGAAATCATATGTTAGGATTTATTTTTGTCCTCCTAGGAGGTTTTATTAATTTCTTCCCCTCCTACATGCCTGTGCCTTTCTCTGAAGGACAGGGACAAATATCAGAGCCAGAAGCCGTTGCCATCAGAGTGCACCTCCTTCCTGTAATGCAGAAAGCTTGCCTCCTGCTCATTGCACCATCCCCGTGTGGGAAGGAAGATCTGGGCTTGCACGTGGTGCTCTGCATTTTGGCTAAAAGCATTTTACAAATATGCACTCAGCCTCTGGTTTCCATATACAGCTCATGCACTGACCAATGTGTGGTTAGGCAGACTGTCTGGATGTGAAGAAGAGCACCTGAAGTCATTGGCTGTTAGCAGCTTATGTCCCACAGACATATCCTGTATTATTACTGGTGAAATTTTTGGTTTAAAGAGGGAAGATATCAGTGATAAGGTTATATTTTTCAGTAAAAAGGCTTTCTGGGGAGTGCAGGATAGTTTGGACCTTCTCCAAGCCCTGATAAGGTATGCAGGTTATTTTGGTACTTCCTTGAGAACTTTAACAGTAGTGGCTTATATACAGGCAAATCACTGTGTAACTTCTGGCATGGGTAAGTGTCAAGTATTTTGCCCTGAACTGCATAATAAACTTGTAAGAGCAGAATATGAAGTCAGAATTTCCTAAGGCATGAGTCCTGCCTCTATCCATCTTCCTCTTCTGCTACTGTTCCCTGCCCTTTCATAACCTTTTAAATACATTCCTTTTGCAGACCGGTCCTTTGCTATTCTTGCATCCTCTGCTCTTCAGTTCCCCATACCTTTACTGAGGTCTGCTTTTCTGGGAAGATACCTCAAGAGTGTGAGCCAGGCTGTGCTGAACAGCAGAGAAATGGGGGGATGATGTAAGGGCAATGAAAGGGATAATTAGAGCATTCTGCATTCAGAAGTATCTCATCAAAGAATTCACACAAATGGATAGAAGGATTAGGCCTGTGAATTAAGGGCCTGCCAGGAAATTTGTTGCTTTGAAGGCCAAGGAAATAACTGAATAAGAGCTTCACTAACATGGGGTTAAGGTTATTCATTGGTGCTCTGTAGTTTTTGAGGATGTAGAGAGTAGCTAATACAAAAACTCCAGAAAGCAGAAAGTTAATGATTTAATGTGTTCAGCTTCCACTGCAGGATTTTAATTCTGCTTTTCTGGAACGATGCCTTGCTGTATCTTCACATGCTCTACACAGCCTCTGCAGGTGCTCCAACTGTTCTGAGCACAGAACACCTAGGCCCTGTGGAGCAAAGCCCTAACATGTCGTTCTTGTCCTGGCAAAATTTTGATTTTTAAATAGGTACAGTAAGTAGGGGCTTTTCCCAGCACTGAGATTACTCTTCACAAATTACACCAGACTTGCCTGGGGTTTCATTCTGAGATGTTCCTTTCATTTACCCATTGCTATACTTTCAGGATTCATTGTCATATATGCCAGTAGGCTATTAGTAATTCCATGACACGAAGGCATTTTTGTTCATCTCTAGGGAACTTTTGTAGCTGAATCATTCCCACACAATCAATTCAGTTCAGCCCTGAAAGGAGGCATTCTTGATTCCTTGGGATAAATATATACTCTTTTGGAATCACAAGATGCAGCTCTTCCAGGCTGCTCTCACTAACAACTCCACTGGTTGCCACACTGAGCATTAACATAGTGAATGCAGCTGGAGTGTTTGCAAATATATGCTGGAATGTAAATGTGTGAATGCAGCATAAACAATAATACATTGTTCTAGTTCATTCACATATCTATTCATGTATCTTGTAGGAAATTTCAGGCCCCTGAGAACCATCATTTAGTCTGGTCTCTTGGCTGTCCTTCCTGTATGGGTTTCTCAGACAGTAGCTTTCTTCAGGAGTTCATCTTTGAGCTCCAAAGAAATCAAAAGATGGACAACCTCTACTAATTGCAGAGGTTTTCCTGTCCTTGAACCCTTGTCACTGAACCATTCCCAGGAACTGTTGTCAGCTCTCTGACTTCATGGCCAAAGTCTCACTGCAAAGGTGATAAGTACGTTGTTTTTCATTGCTTAAGGCGTAGTCTAAAAGCATCTGAGACACCACTGGCACACTTGAACAGCACTAACTAAACTTTGAGAAAATTCAAAACATATAAGATTGTTTTTTTCTCATATTTTTCCATCTTCACTGAAAGAAGGCACTAATACAGAAAAATTTCAAATTAAGTTTTTAGGTCCAGTTATAAATTGCTGAAGTTTTCTTGCTTCATTCCTGTGTGCATGGCTCAGCAAGTCCATACAGGGTGTAATTCAGGTGGAGAGGAGTTAGTACATGAAGTGCCTTAGCAGGAGGGTGGTCGTAAGAGGAGACAACTGAGGAAGAATACTTTTGTTGAACTTGAGTTTTGAGTACTCACTAATGCCAAAACATAACAAGGGATTGAATATTAACTTCTGGACTACGTATTTTGGTCTCAGTCATGCCCTTCCTCTGTTCATTTTCTGTGTGTGATTGAGCTGTGTTTTGGGAGAGCCATAGTCTCTAAAGTCTTAACATTTTGTATTACTTTATGCGTGGTACTTTACCGGCTTATTATGAGAACAACGCTTGCCAATGCTCTCTATTAACTTTCATAGTTATCCTTGCAAACAGTAATTGATCTTTTGGTGAATTTAAATATCCTTCTTCAAAGGCATGCTGGGAGATTTTTTCCTGTTGCTGAGTGATAATCTTTATTATATTTACAACTTTTAACAAAGCTCTGGTTTCTCAGCTAATTAAATTATGTGGGGTTTCTTTCTTTTTTCTTTTGATAGAAGTACTTTCATCTTTAGTGCTTTTTCACCTCTTGAGATATTTTTAAAATTAAAATGATAATATGAAAAAGCCAAAAGACATATGTTATCCAGTCTTGGTTTAGACATCCGTAATGGATTCTTCAGCCTCAAGTGAGAGTACATCAAGAAAAGTTTAATTCACTTAACCAGAATGACGAAGGGAGTTTGTTCAGCATTATACTTCATTTTGACACAATTCTATTCGCATTTAATAGAATTAACTCATGCTCTATGTACTCGTGAGTTGAGATTGTATTAATTTTCACTTCTTTATTCCATTTGGTGCATTTCAAATACAACATTTTAAAAGTAGCTGTTGAGGGGTGCTGCATTGTGCTCCTATTCTTTTATCTGCCCTGAATGCTGCAATATAGATTGTATTAGTAGAACTTACTTTTTTTGAAATAGCATCTGAATATATGTAGTAGCATATATATGTTTCAAAACACATATTTTTATATATATATGTATATATATACATTCTTTTAAATCATTGCAATGATTGCTACTGTCAAATGAGGTTAGATCTTAAATTTTTTTCAGAGTTGTTCTGGGATCCACAAAGAAATACATGAATATTTTTTTCTTGTGCAGATACTTTTTTCTCTTATTAATATAAAAAAACCCCAAAGTGTGCAGGAAACATTGTTTTGCTTAGTGCAAATGTGAGTTCTTTCTCACTATCTACAATATTCTTATAATGATCTGTTTTACATGGATTCAGCAATCTGAATGCTTTCTTCAGCAAAATGAGTCAAAATGTTTTAATTAATAGTCTTTAGGACCTTTTCAGTATTCTACTCTCGAAGTTGTAAAGTGGAAGGTTTTGGTTGGGGTTTTTTAATTAGGAAAATTAATTTTTTCTTAATCTTACAACATATTTTGCCCATGGCATACTGAGCAATGCCATTCTGTTCTGTAGATAAATTAAGTATTCTGGAAATACTGTATGCTCTTTGTTCAGCTTGATGTTCAGTATTTTGAGGAGAGGTACAGCAAACAAGGTATCTGTGGGCCGTGGGCTTCACAAAGTAGAGACAGATGTTTCAGGTATTTTCCATGTTGGACAAGGCATGAAGATTTTGGTTCAAGCATGTGGAATGCTTGAATTTTAAAGGTTGAATTTTGGGGTTTTTTTATGAATTACTACCAGAGGTGGATAAACAGTAAAAGGATGATGGTATTCCTTTTCTGGAAGCTGCATTTGAGAAATTTAGGGGAAAGATGGGAGCTTTACAAATTGGATCCAAGTTGGCTTTTGTTGGGACTGGAGGAATAAGATTTTTTTAATGAGCTGCATTACTGAGGGATAGCAAAAAGCTACATCATATTAAAGGCAGGGTGGCAGAAATTGGAGGTTTTTGTGTTTGGGTAAAAGCACGTTAGTAAGGGTTAAACTGTGATAGAAAAGAAAGAATCAAATGTTGAAATGTTTGAGATAGGTTGCTCTTTACTGTGGAGTTCCAGGTAAGCATTCTTGCTAAGGACAATAATCCCTGTGGTATAAATAAGACTATGCTGTAATTAGGCAGTCACGAGGGTTATTTGTGATGGCCCTGGACTGTACAGTTCACAGAAATAAATATGCTATTCCTGATCATAGGACAGTGATAAGATTCAAAAGGTTTTCACACCTCTTACAGAGTGAGTTCTTTTTAAACTACCCAGAATTTATTGCTCTTCTGCAGCATTGGACAGGGCTCTGAGCAATTTTATCTAGTAGGAGATCTCCCTGCTCATTTCCAGGGGGTTGAACTAGATGATGTTTAAAGGTCCCTTCAAACCCAAACCATTCTATGATTCTATTTCTTCTGTCCAGTAAGGCTAAAATTGAAAATATGCAAATGTCAAACGCCAAAAGAAGTCAGTCTGAATATAGGCTCCAAATTCCATCCAAAAGGAGTCTGGAAATTCCTTCTCCACGTCTGTAGAGTGTAGGGTGGGACAAGCAATGAAAAGACCACTTAGGTTTTTCAGTTTTGTTTTGTTTTGTTTTGGTGTTTTTG